>OMKZ01056098.1:22275-50190 GCA_900302535.1 Neoniphon sammara
GAGGATGCTGTGTGTGTGTGTGTGTGTGTGTGACACAGAAAGTATTACAGCATACAACAGCAGCTGCTGCCCGTATTTCAGTGACCTTACTCAAAGTGCTCTGCGAAAAGAAAGGAGCAAGGTTGTGCTGTTGATGTTTTATATAATCTAATTTTTTTCAAGAGCCTTCTGAAAGCAGCACTGAATGAGCTGTTGAGAAAAAAAATTCTCTCTCTCTCTCTCTCTTTCTCTCTCACACACACACACACACACACTAACCCTATCCCAAACACACACACTTTCTTTTAAGTGTTTTCTCTGAAAACTGAGAATTGCACCCTACATATAAACTTGTAACCCTAAGCCCAGGCCAAACATTCAGCCACTGCACTTAACAAACTTTCCCCTTAACAAAATAATAAAACATTTCATGTGCCTATATTTAATGGTTTGCAAGAAGTTCTGGAAATGCGTCATAAACTGCTCCAGTATTATTTGTAAAACTCTGGTAGAACTTCAGCAGATTTTGGCAATGGCCTGAGTTTCACTAACCAAGATACAGCCGTGCTGTCCACAGCCAGTATCATTTTAGATCAAACAGCTTTTACAACATTGTAGTGACGCTGGCCCTTGTCGTCTTCAATCAGGACACAACTTCAGATGAAGCTGTGTGCTTCAAATAAACCAAGATGTCAAATAGCAGCCTTTCATCAAATTGTTTGAGTGTATCAGCAATCATCATTTATTGAACAGTCCATTAAGAATATTGCTGGCAGACATAATCAGGGAAACCGCTTACATCATGTTGGGTGTTATCCCCATGACAACTGCTCCAGTGCAACAGAGCTGCACAGCTGCCAGCAAAGGTGCCCTAATAAATCCTAAACTGTATTGTTCCCATATCTATGTATTTGCTCAATTTTAATGTATATATTATACATTTTTCCATGTTTGTCCTTGTTTGTGCCTGCCTGCCTGTTTATTTCTCCCTGTTTCTTCCTGTCTGCCCCCTCACTCTCTCACTCAGTCTATATCTCTCCCTTCTCCCATCTATCCATTGTTGCCATACAAGGCAACTCTTGGAGCCAGAAACTACGTTCTTTTCCGAGGATTAACATAGTGCCTCTCAGCTGCAGAGACCAATCACATCCCTGGCAGTTATAAATAGCTGGGCTTGAGGAAACGTCAGACTTCCTAGAACAGAATATTTTAGCACTCAGTGCCCCATAAAATTGGTGGAGAGTTTTGTCAGTGCAAGCTATTTTGAATCCTAAAACATCTGCATGACATACATGACATATAATATGTTTGCAAGACTGAACAGTAGTTGATTCAGACAGGCATGAGGAATGTAGATAAATTCACTGTATATTCAAAGAAAAAACATATGTTTGTATATTGTGTATTTGCTGTTTATGTGCCATTGTTGCCATTGTTTTATACCTGCACCATTACATCAAATAGAAAATATCTGGATGTCTTGTGCATCATTTTATATACATTTCCCTGTTTTTCAACAGGACACATTTGGTATCTTTGGAAACCTTGGGATCTCCACTAGAATTTAAAATACAGTTCTGTGGGTTTGAACAAAGTTCGCCTGCACAGCATGCATTCAAAATAGCAAACTCATCGATGGATTGATGGGACCAGTAGGGCTGAAGATGTTAATGTGGCTTTGGATGGGGAAAATTTGTTTTGGGCCACAGCCAAAATCTTAAGATGACCACAAACAAGAAACAAGAAAGGATTTGTTCATGGTTCATCTTTAAGTCTCAGTGAAACCCTCCTGACGTCGGCCTGTTTGGATGCTAACCAACAGGAAGTAGACACAGGAAACCCCATACACACACACACACACACACACATACACACACACACATGCACGTACACACACATGCATGCACACACATGCTATACTTGTGAGGATCTTCCACTGAGACTCAGTACCTAAACCCTTAACCTAACCTAAACCTAATCCTGATTCTAAAACCAAATCTGATTAAATTATCCCGTTAAAGTTGTGAGAGCTGACAAAATGTCCTCAGCTTTGCAGGATTTTTCACATCATTCTATCCTTGTGAGGACATGCAAACAGGCAGACAGACAAACACACAAACACAGAGACAGGTTGCACCCCCAAACATTGTCCACAAGAGGGCGTGGGGCTCAGTGTAACGTGTGATTCCCTCAGACACCACATACATTTCCACATCATCCTGTCTGCCTCTCTGTGTTTCTGTCTGTCTCTCCCTTTCTCTCTCTCTCTCCTCTTACCAGCTGAAAGAGAAAGGGTGAGGGGGTGCGGTGTGGGGGTGTTGTAAACAAGAGAGGCTGCAGAGCTGAATAACCGCAGCTGGGCGAACATGCTGGCAGGGGCCCCTTTGTGTTGCTGAAGTCCCAGTGTTGTTCCAGTTGCTTGCGTCAGCGCGACGGCCGGCTGCACGCTCCACGCTCTTATTGGCAAATACCACTGAGTCATCAGCATGCCTGAACTCTTTGTCCCCAGGTTTAGCTGAGCTCTGTTGACCTCTGAGCCATGCTCCCATCAGCCCTGTGTCATAGGACGGCCTGTGCTACTGTTTAGCCAAAGCAGAGCGAGATTATACAACATGGAGACCCAGCTGTGGTGGATCTATGACACACATATACAGTATGTGCATGCACAGGCACCATGTGTAATAAATCATGTACAAATGAAATGCATGAAAGGATGAAAAGCCTTTGTTTACATGCAGCACCGTTTGCCACGGAATTGTGCTGAGTCATTTTGTGTGTCTGTTGTGTTGCAATCAAAGCTGAGAGAAATATAGCATTTCTTCTGGGATCTAGCTATGACATTTTGGGCCTTTGATCTTTGATTTACTGGAGCATCTCCAGCAAAAGGAGACAGATTTAGAGAAAGTGCATGCCCAGTAGATGTTCTCTTAGGTGCAGCAATGTGCTCTGTGATTTACTTATCCCATTCAGATATCCAAAACCCATAGAACATATACAAGCACTCTTCTTCTTAAAATCTAAGTAACTGATGAGATTCTCATGTATAAAAATGTCCTGATGATACAAAATCTCATATGTATCTGATTAGAAAACCATTTTTATTCTCATGTTGATTCCTTTGTGATTTTTTTTAACAGTCAAGCAAGTACATAAAGTAATGTCTCTTCAGTATATTTAGTCTTTATTAAGCTATATATTAAGTCTATATATTAAGCTGAGTGTTGAAAAAGGTTTAGAAAATGTATGAAGAGTTCATTTGCAGGAACAGATAAATGCCATTCCTAAAAATATATAAATAAATGACTAAAAAAAAACTGACTGTTGTATGTATTGCTTCACATAACATACTGTCTGAATCTAAAAATTTGTCACAATATTACCTATGCATTAGCCTAATATTGTACTTTTTTTGATTGATATTATCTGGAAAAAAAACATGCTTTATAAAAATGAAAACAACGGAAGATATCTGTTTTGCAAATGAATTCTTCATATCCTCTTCACTGTCAGGGCATGAGAAATATTTTTTCTATGATCACCAGTTATTTTTGTTTCCATAATTCCTAAAGAGTAATGAACTTGATTTAATTAGGTAGGGTGTTAAAAAATGCCAACAAAAATGCAAAAATGCAAAGTGCTTCAGATTTTGTGTTGTTTAAGTCATAATGTTCATAATGTCATATGAATAATGTCATAAGTAATCAGGTGATTTGTTTAGTGTGATTTACATCACCTCTGATCATCAGTGGGCAGTTTCATTAGAAACTGGGGAAATAAGTAAATAGGACAGCGAATGATGTATATATCTTCTGAGCGCAATCATTTTTTATTAAATGCGTGAATAACAGTTATGTAAAACATGAACTAAGAGAAAGACAGTCTAAAACTCCTGGATACGGCGGAAGGATCCCACACTAGGGTGCATGGCTCCCCACTCGGTGAAGCGGCGGTACTCTCCCTTCTCGATCAGGTACTGGTGTCCACGGAAGTTGGGATGCTCGAAGAGGACCCAGGCGCCGTCCAGCACCTGGGCAGAGTGGACCTCACGGAGGTGCCAGCGCTCAGGCAGGTTGGACACATCCTCGGTGCACTCCAGCATCTGGCCACTGAAGTCAGGACGCTCATAGACACGCAGCCTGAACAAACCAGAGGTCTGCAACACAAGGAAAAGGATTTCAGTATGACTCAGAAACAGCAAACACTGAATAAAGATGAGAAAGTGAGCTGAGGTTCTGGAGAAAAAGATATGGGCCTTGTGATATCAAATGCTTGCACCAAGCATTAAAACTATTCATATTGCATGAAAAGCATAGATTGGTTTCTTGTTACTTGAAGTTACTGTAAGAAATAATATTGTCTCAAAGTCTATCTTAGCTTGTGGCAACACAACTGACAACACAGTTTCTCTCGTACAAAAAAACTGAACTTGATCATCTGCCCACTGTTATTAATAATTTTGCTCTACAATACTTCAGCTTTAGGGCAAAAAAAAACACTATAATGTGATGATGAAAAGCAGGTTTGTAGGTAGACTATTTGTGGAATTCATGTATCCACATTCTAACTGAAAACCAGATGCCTTTCAGCATCTTTAATTTAATTTTCTAACATATTTCCCTCCCTGTGATATCAATAATAAATTCAGATGTCAAATTAAAAATGTGCTCAGGCATGATGGCTTTGGTTGGTTTACCTCCATGAATATGTGGGGTTCATGTGAGCAGGAATAGAGTGCTGGACAGAACGCATTGTGCTTCAAGTGCATTACACGCGCTAACTCTGAGAGTGTCTTCTTTAGGAACTCACGTTTCGGATGATCCTGCAGGACCTGATGCTGTCATTGTAGCCCATCCAGCGCTGGTAGTCAGGGTACTCTCCCCTGGTCAGAATGTACTGAGAGCCCATGTAGTTGGGTCTCTCGTACAGCACCCAGCACCCACTCTCCACCCGCACAGAGTTGCAGTGACTGAAGTGGGTGCTGAGCTCAGGACAGTCACTGGTGCACTCATAGGAGCGACCTTGGAAGCTCCTGTCTTCGTAAAAGATGATCTGTGAATAACGAGACAGAGAGTGACAAAGGACATAGATTATTTGGTGGCTGCACTTAAGAAGTCATAGTTCAACGCTGCGCAAACAATCACACTAAGCCATGCAGAAATTCAGTGTATGTTTTTGAATTGTAATATATCCAAGCAGTCTTGAAAATAAATCTTTTGGGGCTTGGCAAATGACAATGATCTAGTATACAGATGTTGTGTTTTAAGTATCATCACGCCAAAGCAAATAATGCAGCTTGAACTTTCGATAATGTAAATGCACAGTTGATAACTGCACTGTGTAATGAATCAAATAATACAGCTGACGCATCACAAGCATCAGCTGCTTGACAGCCTACCTTTCCCACACGGTCCATGTTTGGGGCTTACACCAACTTTTTTGATATCAGATTGTTTATACCTCCCTTTCACATCCACCTTATTGCCTACTGGCCTGGGCCAGATTTATATATGTGTGGGCACACTGAAATGCACTGCCAGGGTGATCATTGTCATTTGAATAGCCTCAGCGTTTATATCTGCATAATAGCTGATGCTGCGATTGTTTTAAAAATACACGGCTTTATACAAGCTTTATACAAATGTTAACCGTCTATTGTAAGGCGATAGCAGACCTTTTGATCTCACAATGCATGATTCCAGAAAAGATTTATTGATCCAATTAAATTGTTTTCTGTGCAGCTGGTTCTGAGGCAGATACCATGAAGTTGGCTTCTGGCCACATGGCTCTGTAGAGTAAGCTTTAACATCGTGTTGGAAGGGACAGGTGCATGCTCCACCCCTCTATGTGCAACCACACCTCAGTGTACAGCCAATGCTACGCCTCTCTCAGATTAATGCTGATAGACTTGATCAAGTCTTACACTTTTATTGTTTACATCAGCCACCAAATGTATTCACAGCCAAAGCATAAGGTGTTGAAGAGTGCAACAATAAGGATATTACTTTTGCTACATCAGTATTGTGAAAACTGTATAGATGAGTGGAAGTGGTGTTACCGGACAGGAGGTGATGACAACTGGCTGTGTGGCTGCAGCAAGAATAACTTTGCTTTATAAGACTGTCAAATAAGTCTTTGTTTTGCAATATTATTTGATGAAAAGAACTGATGTATTGATATGTTTTAAATGAAATTCAGAGGAACACAGGTTAAAATTGAGTTTTATTTTTTAAAGGGCCAGTCCTTAATGCAAACATAAACAAAAGGGTAGCACTGTCACAGGAAGGTGTAACATGAGATGGAACAAAGTTAACACAACTTGATATGACATGAAACCTTTAAGTGAGTTAAAAGTATTTTCCAGTGTTTCATTTATTAGTTAAGGAATCTGAATTTTTGCAGCATTGAGGGGGAGGCAGCAGGGAGGGGGCATCCAGTTATAGTAATACCACAGGCAATTTATTATTCATTTATTTATTTATTTATTTTTCTCGACTTACAAGCCTGTCAAGCCTGTCATGGAGCTCAAACTGTGACCACAAGATTGTATCTAACCACCAAGTAATGGTCCATAATTAGTATAATGTTATATTTTCTTTTGATCTTTTTTAAATCACTTTTATGATATTTGGCATACCTGTTGTGTAGCTATATTTAGGTAAATATAAATAATGCACCTTAGTTATACAGTAGATATTATCATTTACATAATATATAATTGCCAACTAAACTTCTGACTTTGACAGTTGACTTATTTATTTATTCATTTTATGGCTGTCAAATTAACGAATCAAGTTATATTAATTGATTGTAAAAATAACACATTACAAAAATAACAGAAATTAACATATAATGTAATGTTATGGCCATGTTTTAGGCATAAAAAAGAGAAAATAAAAGAAAATGTGTTTGGAAAAATGAGGATGACTGAAGATTTGGAAATAAAGCACTTTATTGATTTCTAATGCCACCTTTTGATATTTCGATTCAATGCTTTACTCGTGCCACAATAATGCAATGTTTTTGAATTGAAATATCAAGTATTGGTATGTGTGCCTTTTCCGAGCAAATATTGATACGTGATTGTTTGCAATTAATTTGACTAATCATGATATCATGTAATTAATCTGATTAAAACTGTAATCAAATGACAGCCCTAATTTATTTATTTATTTATTTTGTATTTTACTATCATATTATATTAAGTTGATATTTGACTTAAACCTCACACAAATCTAAAGCACAAACTGAAGGTTATCATCCAAGAAAATGTGTTGCATTACATTACTGGAATCTGTCAGTGGTAAATGTCAAAGCGCTCCACTCTCAGTGGCATCACTGCTCTCCCCTGCAGAGGGTACCTGCGACTGCAGAAATTGGGATTACAAATAATGTTTTTGGTAAAATTCCAGAGACGTACACTGTGGATGTGTGAGGAAGAAAATGTTGTCACTAGCACTAGAAGTTGGCATTATGTTGTTTCTGATGTTGCTTGGTAACCTGCGTTTCTGATGAGACTGCAGGATCTGAGTCATTGAAGCCCATCCAGCACTGTTAGTCAGTATAGACCAATGATGGACCACTAATGTACTGGTAACCAATGTAGTTGAACCTGTCGTGTAGCACCGACCACTCATCCTCCACTCTGACAGAACTGCACTGGCAGAAGTGGTCATGCAGGTGAAATGAGGCTCCTTTTCAGTCATATGACCATAACAGGAAGTTACTGTCCTCTAGAGAGAAAGAGATAAAGAGAGGCATACGCATCATATACCTACATTTGCACTTATTTAAATCCTCACTCAGGATACTGACTGCACTATTTGTTGCACCTAATGTAGAGAAATGTTTTGGTTTAATGGCAATGTGAAAGGACTACACACAAAAGTCCTCCATCAATTAAAGTTCAGAATACCAGGCACAGTAGCTAACACAACACTCAGAATCAGATTTACTAGCCAAGTATGTTAATACACACAAGGAACTTGGTTCTGGCTGTCGGTGACTCTCAAGAAATAGAGAAAATATACAGACAATGTACAAGTCATTTACAGACAATACACAATATACAAGCCAATATACATAAAGTGCATGGGTGTGTGATTGTGCATACAGCAGTAGTGTGCATCACGTATGGAAATTAAGTTATAACGTATGAGTAATATACAGGCAGTTTGAGTAACGTGAGCAATATACAGATTATATACAGGACAGGCCCAGTCTGGGAATCAGTCTGAAAACAACACGCCATTACACTGAGCCAGAGATAACGTGATAATGTGAGTGTCAGGAGCTGTTATGATGTTATTATGGAATCACCCTCTCCCTTTAGTCTATGTGTGTTGCAACAACCATGTTGAAAATGAAATTAAGTATGAGTAATAATACACAGATTGTGTACAAAGTGGCAATATACATAGAGTGCAAACAACAACAATAATGTGCATAATGTATGGGAATGTGATTGAGGTGTATGAGTATTTGAACAGAACATTCTTTGTAAATGTGAAGCAGAGAGTCATAACTATCAGCAGAAACAAGAGTAGCTGCAGCATATAGATGACTCTGATCAGCTGTTTGTGAGGGTGATGGCATGTGGAAAGAAACTGCTCCTGTGTCTGGTAGTTTTTGTGTTCAGGGCTCTGTAGTGCCTGCTGGAGGGGAGGAGCTAGAAAAGGTTGTGTCCAGGGTGTGAGGAGTCTGTGATGATTTTCCCTGCCTGTTCCCTGGTTCGTGAAGAGTACAAGTCCTGGAGGGTGGGCAGGGAAACACCAATGATTCTTTCTGCTGTTCTTATAGTTTGCTGAAGTATGTCCCTGTCCTTTTTTGAGGCCATGCCAAAACAGACTGTGATAGAAGTACTCAGGACGGATTCGATGACTACGGTGTAGAACTGCCTCAGCAGCTCCTGTGGCAGACTATACTTCCTCAGTTGTCGCAGGAAGTACATCCTCTGCTGGGCCTTTATGAGGACGGAGTTGATGTTGCTCTCCCACTTCACGTCTTGGGAAATGTTAGTTCCCAGAAACTTGAAAGTCTCCATGGTTGACACAGGACTGTTGGATATTGTGAGGGGGATCATTGCTGAGGGCTGTCTCCTAAAGTCCACTGTCATCTCCACAGTCTTGAGCATGTTCAGCTCCAGGTTATTCTGACTATACCAGAGCACCAACTGTTCAACATCCTGCCGATATGCAGATTCGTTCATACATGACCGTCAGAATTTGACTCTTTATACAGTACATTGTAGAAGTAACAATATCAAATGTATTGTTCGCAATACATAAATCTGATATTACCATTCAAATATTAATCTAGACTCAGCCCATTGTTCTAAACCAGTGAACTGTTCATCCACAGACAATACTGTAGGTATGCAACACTATCAAGTATCTAAACTTCAATCAATGCTCAATCCAAATTGAGATATCAATCAGGGGTTATTAACTATGGAGGACTTTCTGTATTTTTTCTTTATGAAATAATAACAATATGCATTTTAAGCCATCGTACAAATACACGATTGCAGCTCATCATTTGCATATTACTTGGACAGGCACTTAACAGACATAATTCAAAAACATGAACACTCTACCAATCAATGCATATAAAACATAGTTGAGCTCTGTTTAAACAGTTTCAAGATTCTGGCTACACTAAACTTACACATTCATACATACATACATACATACATAAATTAAATAAAATAAACTGTGTTTATGTTCTTAAAAAAGCTTACATAATATAAACACGGTTCTCAAGAGATGCAAATTATTCTTGTTACTTACAAAGTAGAAGATCCCAAACCCAGTGGAGGTTCTCTTTCAAAATTTCTCCTGTCTCACGACTCGTTTGTCTTCACTTACATGAGATTGTATTTGGTAGTTTGGTGTTGATCGTATGATTAGTAAGTCTTAAGTATTTCAGTAAATTCAGTCATTTGAAACTGTCTCTAGTACTACTACTGTCCCACTTGTCTTGAGGGATTCACATGGAATATCTACATTGTTGATCACTGAGATAGCTCATGGCTTAATAAGGCATTGCTATAACTGCGCTGTTAAAGCTTTATAGTAATTACAACACAATAAATACTAGCAATAAATAAATAGTTGTCTTTGCAAATCTAAAACATTTAAATAAAGTGCCTAACCATAATGTATTTGCATTGTAATAAATGAAAATAACTAGTTTATTATGTTCTAGCATTCTGTGTGAGGTAGAGTTTCTCAGAGACTTATAATATTGCTGCTATGTCAAACATGTATTGCAATTTCCAATGCCTTGTTCACCTGTCATAGTCACATTACATTACCTCTGCAGTTTAGTAAACTAAAAAAGCCATTGTATGCATTTACATGTAATTTTTTTAGGCCTTCTGCAAAAACACTGGTTATATCTCATCTATTAACAATTTAAGTGAATACCAAAAGTAATTATCAGCACACATTTAAGATTATAGTAGGCCTTTAGCTTAAACAGAAATACAGTATGATGATGACATGTAATGCTTGTGCTGTTACTGTACGTCTCAGCTTTTGAACCCATTCATGACATGAAAAAGAAAATATTCTGAGCAACCATTTTCATGTGCAACAGTTAATTTGTTATAAAAAGTGTTCTTTATTAAGTAAATGATACTGTATAGATTTTTAAATTTGTTTTCATATAATATTGTCTAGATGTAGGATGAAGTGTAATTTCTTGTTATGTATGTGCTTTGTATATATGGCTTGTAACATGAAATTATGACATGGTAAAGGCTAGATATACTGTCACAACTTGTGACAGCTATCCATTTGACTGGAAATACAGACTAGATAACCATGCCTAATGCCTTGGCCTTAAATTAGTGTATTTTTGTATCTCCCAGATCTAATTTTTACCAATTGCAAATCTCTTTTATGAGCTGTCTTAATATAATATCCGTGTTTAGTTTAATGTTTATCATATTGTACTGTCTGTCTTATGATGTCAACTCTGTTGTACATTCTTTTTTGTGGACACAAGAACACTAGCAGTCATTAAGATGTCAGGTCATTACAGATAAGAAAAGATTTTATTGAATCAACTGCAACACTCACACATAGGTGGGTGCTGGGGGAAAGGGCAGGTGTCGTTTCGGAAAAGGGTGGAGATGTGAAGGGCTCTAGAACATCAATGGACTTCTGGAACTCTAAACTCTGAAATTCATTGGGGTTTTGGAACTCTGGTGACTTTAAGACTCTGGAACTCTTAACTTTGTTGGCCTCAAGATTTTGGAACTCTGAACTCTTAAATTCCTCAGGGTTCTAGAACTCCAGTGGTCTCAGGGTTCTGGAGCTCTAAACTTTGTGGGGGTTCTAGAACCCCAGTGCCTTTAGGGTTCTCGAACTCTGAGCTGCCTCAGGGTTCTAAAACTCCTGTGGTCTTTGGATTCTGGAACTCTATACTTTCTGGAGGTTCTAGAACTCCATTGGCCATAGGGTTCTGGAACTCTGAACTGTCTCATGGTTCTAGAACTCCAGTGGCCTTAGATCCCTGAAGCTCTGAGGAACACTCTTTTGGATGGTTCCAGAACTCCACATGGTTGTTGGTGTTCTAGAGTTCTGTGATCCTACGGAAGGAGCCCACAGTGGGGGACGTAGCGCCCCAGTCTGTGTGGTTGCGATACTCGCCACGATCCAGGAAGTACTGGCGTCCGCGATAGTTGGGCTGCTCATAGAAGGCCCACGCACCATCTGTCACCACACAGGAGTGGATCTCACGAATCTTTAAGGCCTCTTGAACCGATGGGCAATCCTCAGTCCACTCTGCCATTTGACCTCCAAAATCAGGTCTCTCGTACAATCTGATCTTCCAGGAATTTCCATAAACCTTGAAAGAATCATACACATCACAGAATGAAAACTGATAAAAGTACCTATATTAGCATTTGCTATCAAAGTCAATTGGCCTGTTCATCTATCCCTAAATTAATTTGAGGCACTTCTATAAATGGGTTTCTTGGCTGTTTTCCTGGTTTCCTTCAATAATGGATGTGCATGGGCATGGACATGAGGCAAACTTCTGCCAAATCATGAGCCCTTTATCTCTCCTTTTTGTCTGTTGGCTTTTGACTAATTACTGCTTGGTTGGTGCACCCTCTGGTATTTCATTGGAGCAAGGCACTGTTCTGCATCAAATCGGGGCAGAAAAATTTAAATGTCAAAGCCTTAAAAACCAAACTTTGTGAAACTCATAAAACTCAACTGATTTATCACTTGAGTTTCATAAGTTTTACCTACTTTATGGCTTGGTGTAAAAGGTCTCCCACAGCCTAAAGGAACAGGACCAGTCATAATATAATTACATGACAGACAAACTATAGTGAATAATGTTTAAGTTCTATCACCTGCTGGTTAAAAAAAAAAAGCTACCGTTAATTGAGCTTACATTTTTGATAGAGCGACATGACTTGATGCTGTCGTTGAATCCCATCCACTGTTTGTGATCAGGATATTCTCCAGGGGTCAGGATGTACTGGTAGCCGGTATAGTTGGGACGCTCGTACAGCACCCAGCACCCACTCTCCACCCTGATGGAGTTGCAGCGGCTTAAGTGGGAGTGCAGGTCAGCGCAGTCACCACTGCACTCATAGCTTCGGCCTAGGAAGTTTTTATCCTCAAAGAATACAATCTGTATGGAAGAAAACAGAATGAATTCCTGGTAAGCTATCAAACAAACTTCTCACATCTCCTCCAAAACGAGAGCGACTTACATACAAAAATTTTTTAGGTATGATCTGATACATAAAAATTATCTACCAGGCACAACAAAAGTAGAGTAAATTTTAAAATACATAGCTATGGTGAAAATTACAACTAGGCCTACATGAAATTAAGAAAAGGAAAATATGCATATGTTATAGCTTCTCATACTGGCTGTGATATCTTGAAAAGCTTTTGCAGGTAACATTTCATAAGGCTCCTTACCTTCCCCATTTTTAATGATATTGCTCACCTCCCACCCAGCTGCAGCTGTGTTGTGGTTTATATCGAAATGTAGAATGTGCCGACAAGGGAAAGCCATTGTCATCTAAATTAGTTTGATTTGCATATCAGCAAAATGGTTTGTTCAAGTTTGATTTGCCTTTGTCCAGATGTAATGGCTTGATATCAAAGAATTACCAGAACTGAGATTTGAAAGTTATAAAGGCCAACTGCCCTACTCTATGACCACTATATACAATATTTCCATTCAGTGGTCCCCAGTTAAGGAATTGCTATTTATTACTTATTTAGTTTCTGTCAGCAGTTTTCATGTGGATCAGAAAATTATTTTATAGAGGGTTTTCATTTTGTTTTTGCACATGATGATTGCACAGGATGAAATAACAGACGTCTTCATGGTAGGGGAATTGTAATACTTTATCTCATATTTTAGGACAAGGTTTGGTTGTAGTAAAGATTTGGAATTGGATGTCTTTAATGTCCATACTTCTTATTTAGGCATCAGTCATTCTCGTGTGAGCAATGCATCACTGTGTTACATTTTTCAGCAACACAGTAACACTTTACCCAATCTGACTTAGAGTCGGATTGAATAAAGACTAGCATATTCATTGTAAACAGTATCTACCTGAATAGGAGATGACAGAATCATTCAAAAACAAGCTCATTTGATAGATTAAGGGTTACTTTTACTGTCTCTTGGTTCTTTATACTGTGGCTGTGACTGTGTTATTTCTATTGGAAACTTCACAAAAAATGCTAGCAAGGGTTCTTCTTGATGACTACGGAGCCAATGAGAACCATTTGCTTTTGCAGGACATTGTTAGATCCTCTGAATGATTTGTAGAAACAAATCTGATGAAAAATTAAAGTTAAAATGGTAATAGCTATTTTATCTAATTGGATACTTTCATATGGTAGCACTGATGTTTTTCAGCTTTAGAGCATTTGTTTGAAACCAGGCCTGAGCTGCAGTGCTACCACCTCAGAGGTTTTGAACATGTTAAATTTGTGGTCAGGTCTTAAATGAAAAAGCACCGACAACTAGGTAAGGATAATTTTTCAAGCTTAGAATCTTTAAAGAAATTACAAACACAGAAGTGTCCTGGTAGGAAATGTTCGATTCTTTGTATGTCTCATGATGCCTTAGGTTATCAATTTTTTCGGCTGGTTCAGTCAATTATAAGAGATTTATGGGCTAAGCAATTGCTTCCTTTTTTGCACCACAGTGACAGTGCTGTTGTCTTAATAAGGGATTTCTTTTTTACTAGTACCTTTGTTGTAATTTTTGTAAAGATGATATGATTGATGATTTATTATCATTTCTGTGTCTTTTCAGTCACTCCATAAAGGATTATAAGATGTTTTCTGACCTCTTATTAACAAGATAAATCTGTATTGTAACAAGTAATGTTACAGTAAGTAATCAAAATGGCCTAACTCACAGCACAGTGCCTTTAAAAATATACTAATATTTTTCATACATTTTTCAGAAACACGCACGTTTGGGTATTTAGTTAATTGACACAATGAGATAACTATGAACTTAACCAATTCTCAGGTTTTCAGGAAGCCAGTCATTCAATAAAATACAATATAAAATACAAAATAAAGTTGCTTTGATACCCAGAGGATGAGCAGTGCAGTCAAGAACACCATCGTCCTTCCCTCACAAAATGCATTTGTGCTTGGCTCACTTACTATGTTCACCAGTCACTGGTTTTATTGCTTCAACTTATGATTAAGTGGCCAAACCAGGCTAAAAAAAAAAAAAGGTTAAAATCAGTAAAATAAAACAAGTTTACAATTTTACAAAACACATCAAATATTCCTTTCACACATTGTTTTTCAACAATCAGTCTTAAACAAACACAAGTCTGACGGTCAGCTGAAGCACAACATGTAAAGTATAAAATGATAACATCAGTAATCCATTTCCAGCGTTAACTAACATAACATTTTGATGTCGACACACAGCTTAGTAACATCACTTGCAAGTTTCATTCGACATTCAGTTCCAGGTCGGCCTTTTAAAGTGAGTGTGAAAATGCAATTAAAATGGACATGCATGTTGTACACTGATAGTGTCACCTATATCATTTACTTACAGCACAGCGTACTGTAAAGTGTATAACTGAGTAAGAGATACAGATATACTCAGAATGAACAGTATCTAATCTGATTTGCAGGGAAATGTACAAAAAATTTAAATCTCTCAAACTAATATCTTGAAATTAGACATCCTTTTAATTGAGCACACAATCAAAGCAGATTAGCGAGATACATCAAATGCCCAAGATTTTCATGTCTTATTGGTTTAAAAATAGTGATATATCACTAAAATGTACTGATACTGGGTATATAAGTAGTTGTTTGAGAATGAAAAATAAGGAAAGAAAGAAGGAAGATGAGATTGGCACTAAATCTGAGCTGCAAACTAAAATAATCTAATTTGCTCCCCTACAGGTTAGAGCACTGAGACAAAACAGTTTACATGCATACTCTCACAGTAGTGCCCCTGGCACCACTACTGCGATGCATTTAAGGTCATTTTCCTTTCAGAATGGCATTGAAAATGTGGAGTAAATGCAGTTAACAGATTCCTTATTTAAGAATTGTTTTGGTCAATCCAATCTTCTACAAGCCCAGATCTAAGAAGGGCAAAGACAACAGTTCAGTCCTTCTCCCTTCTCTTCTATCTCGTTGTCTTCCATTTCCCCTGCTTTTGTTCTGGATCATGATGGCACAAATGAAATTAACAGCGATTGCAGACCTGCTTATTCATCAGCTTCCATATAATTTGAATAACAAAACCCTGCTACAGTGCATATAAAGTATAAAAGCCGCCTGGCAGCCACAGGTTGTTGGACAGATTCCCACAAACACAGATCATCAAACATGGGCAAGGTATGTATAGATTATAGCATGGACAAAGCATTTTCCATTTCAACAGGGACTCAGCAGACTCACACTGCAACAAGGAACTGGAAAACAGAAAAAAGAGAAAGACGGGAAACAGTGTATTAAAATGCATTTTAAAATGCATTTTAACACAAAAATGGTGACAGTTTATTCCAAACCATTCAGATTGCAACCATTTCACATTCACTGAAATACATCTGAATATGAGTGCCAACTTAAAATACTTGATTTTATTTCACAGATCATCTTCTACGAGGACAGGAACTTCCAGGGTCGCTCCTATGAGTGCATGAGCGACTGCTCTGACATGTCCTCCTACCTGAGCAGGTGCAACTCCTGCAGGGTGGAGAGCGGCTGCTTCATGGTCTACGACCGCCCCAACTACATGGGAAACCAGTATTTCCTGAGGAGGGGAGAGTACTCCGACTACATGCGTTTTGGCCTGAGCGACTCAATCCGCTCCTGCCGTCTAATTCCTCAGGTAGTGTTGTCTTCACTTTTGCATCTGCAAAACGATCAACATTTTTTAAATTTAAGCTTCACATTTAAGTCTAAATCTGCAATATCTAATCAATACAACATGCAGTCAAATTCATTTGCATCTAATTTCGTTGTACCTAATTTCGCTGTTAACCATGACAATGACAATAAAGGGATTCTATTCTATTCTAATTAATACCCAGTGGTATTTTCTTTTAATTTCCAGGATTGCAGTCCCTCTAATCATATTAAGTGCATGTTTTAAAATCATCTTATGAGTAACACCAGTTTCTGCAAAATTCTGCCAAAGGTCAAAGCAAAATGCATCTAATGTCCTGTTGACCATTTTAAGAGTGAACACAACACACTTGACACCATAACAATAGCATAATTGAAATTTGCAAATTTTTATCATTGTAAACATGTCTTTTCCTGTGTATTTTTACAACAGCATAGAGGCTCCTACAGGATGAAGATCTTCGAGAGGGAGAATTTCCAGGGCCTGAGCCATGAGCTGATGGATGACTGCGACAACATCATGGACCGCTACCGCATGTCTGACTGCCAGTCCTGCCACGTGATGGACGGCCACTGGCTGATGTACGAGCAGCCCCACTACAGAGGCAGGATGATATACATGAGGCCTGGAGAGTACAGGAGCTTCAGGGATATGGGTTTCAGTGGAATGAGATTCAGCTCAGTCAGGCGTATCATGGATTCCTGTTAAAAAAAGAATGAAATAAAGTCTATATAACTTGCCACCCTGTCATCTTGTGATGTATTCGATATTATATCTCATAGAAGAGTAGTGTTGACCTGAAGATTAAATCCACGTATTACTATCTTTTATTGGTCTTCAAACACATCTGCTAACAGTGAGCTATTAAATTAGTTTAATTTAATTAGCGTTATCTTGACCTGGCCAAGGCACAGAAGAAGCAGATACACAAAAAAGCAGACTTACAACAGTAGATACTATAAATGTGTGTAAAAAAAAATAATATGAGGTTGCACAATAACCAGATCTTTGTGATGCATCTTCCAGTTTGTAATCATCTTCTCATCTGAATACATTCATATTTCACATTAAATTCAAATGAGCCTGAATTGAACAGAAAATCAGATTAGGCAAGATAGATACTGTGCTACATTTTATCCTGTCACATATTTTATCATATCTCGAATGAGACCGTTCATATTTTCACAATTCATCACATATTCATCATCACATCAGTTCACAATTATATAATGTATGCATGCTTGTATGAACATTTTTTAGTAATCAGCTTTTGCATATCTACTTACCACCATCTGATTTTCTCAATAAAGTGCCCCCAAACCCAAAATTTCCTAATATTGCCAGTAGAGACACATTTTGTATGACCACATACCAGCCAGCTCCTGATTACATGTGTAGCTGTTGCCTCTACTGTACTAAACGGTGCAGTCCTACAACTCTGGAACAAAGATGTTTCAAGAGCAAAAGTATAAATCTTAAAGTTGATATGAAGCTATATCACTTCTTCCAGTGTTGCAAATTCCCCTATTACCATCATTACACTAGATACAGGTGTCTCGACTGGTCTTTTACATGGTCAGAGTACAACAATGCCATATTTGTGACAGGAACTACAATAGTTCTTTGCCTCTGATGGTTAGTATCAATAATCGGTAATAGTAGAAAGAGCGGAAACCCTTGAAAAAAGTCATACAGTTTAATTTTAGTATATTTCAGTAGGTTCTGGACTACAACATACAAGACACCCTGGACCACACCACTTTAAGATATTAGCAACTTACAGTAGGGATTTCAAATTTGCCACTGGGGCATCCATATATCCATTTTTGATCCATCCATAGTATATCAAAATAAAGGTGTTACACCTTAAGAGGCCCTTTCTTACCAGTTGAGGATTTGTCATAAAAGTAGCAAAGAAATAGAATACATTTCTGAACCTTCCTAGTTTTCTATTCTTACCCAGCTTACTACTGTCTGTTTATTATATTAAAAGAAATAAAAGGACATTTTCACTTCTTGTTGCTCTATCAATCAACCCTTGAACTCTCGTCATACACTGTAGCAACATTAAGTCAATCATTTAATATCCAAAAGTTATTGTTATTATTGAAAGTACTGAAATGATCATCTGCATATGAATATACCAAAAGTGCCTGTCACCACAGACCTAACAATGACGCTAAAAAGAGTCCCAGTTGATATATTTGCTGCTCTCATCCACCTGTTTCCCATAGGAGAGCTGCTGCAGTTGGCACTGCCCCAGATGCATACAATCTGGAATAATAACCATTTACAGACCGATTTAACAAACATTATAGCCCTGTATGCTATACTGCTGAGTAAGGCATTGAAAACAATGGCTCCATAGATCATTTAGCTATCAAGTTGGGTATAAAAGTGACAGAGAGGTTGGCAGAGCAAAGTACCAGTTCGGTCAGGGATAGGGATAAACATCAAAATGGGCAGAGTAAGAGAACTAAATTCTTTTTATATCGTACATTAGGTTGATGACTATTTTTTACTTAAAAAAAGGACATAAACTTCAAGCTCATATTTTTTTAGTAACACATTTTATAGTTAATACAAAAATTGTATGAAATGTACTATTTTCTTTTCAGATCATCTTCTACGAGGACAGGAACTTCCAGGGTCGTTCCTATGAGACCAGCAACGACTGTGCTGAGCTGACCTCCTACCTGAGCAGGTGCAACTCGTGCAGGGTGGAGAGCGGCTGCTTCATGGTCTATGAGAGGCCCAACTTCATGGGCCACCAGATGCTGGTGAGAAGAGGAGAGTACCCTGACAATCAGCGCCTGATGGGAATGAGCATGAGTGATTGCATCCGTTCCTGTCGCATGATCCCTATGGTATGAAGCTGATTCACGATGGTAATGTCATTAGTTTATGCTTGCAAGCTTGAATATACAGACAGAAAGCTCAATCCAACTATATTCCCCAACACAGCACAGAGGAACCTTCCGCATGAGGATCTACGAGAAGGAGAACTTTGGCGGTCAGATGCACGAGCTCATGGATGACTGCGATTCCATCCAGGAGCGCTACCGCATGTCCGACTGCCAGTCCTGCAATGTGATAGACGGCCACTGGCTGATGTATGAGCAGCCCCACTACAGAGGCAGGATGATGTACTTCAGGCCTGGAGAGTACAGGAGCATGAGAGAGATGGGAATGGGTCTCACGGACATGAAGATCGGCTCCATCAGGCGTATCATGGAAACCTGTTAGACAAAGCAGGTTCAAGGATTGAAAATGTAACAAATAAATGTTAATAAATGGCTCATATTTAAAAGGTATTTTCAATTCATCATTCATAGTGAGGTTTTATGAGGTTTTGTGAAATGAGAAGCAGATATTGGATGACAAAGGCATTTTTAAAGTGAATCCCAGGAAATTTTAGAATTCAGTTATTCTCATGCTTAAGAACAGTTTGAAGACTGCTACCTCTAGTTCTGTGTCCCACAGGCAGAAACAAGCAAGACTTCATTACACCTCCAAAACATGGTGTCAAAGGTTAGGAAAGATAACGGTAATAATGCAAATGATGATTTTCCATGTGTAAGAGATTCACAAATGATATCAGTGCAATGCATTTTAGTTTTATGAATGTTTTATGAACCCACAACATCAGTGTTGACCTGACTTATAGTTCAGGTAGTACGCTAATATAATACATCAGAAACTTGGTAAGAGGTATTTTCATATTGGAGTAGTAGTCTCCTAGTTGTGGAGAGCACACAGTGAACTGAAAATTACTTTGCTGGCTTTTCTCAATTGAACTCAGGTGAGTTCAGCTGCTGCCCGCTTGTAACACACACATAAAGCTGCAACAGAGAGAGAGAGGGAGAGAGAGAGAGAGACAGACAGACAGAGAGTTGCTTGTCCATACACTTTGTGTTTGCTACAGGAATTGCAGCAAACAAAAAGTAATTAGTAATTTTTGTTGTCTTCTACTCTACTACCCTGATCTGCTGATAGACTTTGCAAGGTGGGGTTGATTTGACTGAAAGTGTATGTAGAATCACTGTTTAGTATTTATCCTAACAAAGCTTTTGTTTTTGTTTTTTACAATTTTATTTTTATTGGAATATGCAAACTAAAAAAAGTGGTTTATACAAAGACAAACAACAAACATGCTATCGCCACCCCCACCCATCCCCAGGCCCCACATGCATCCCCCATTTACACTTTGCATGCTGTGTTTCAGATAGTTCTCTGGCCTACAACAAAACAGTAGAGTAAGTCAGCCGATCCACATAAATATTTTTTGAGATCTGCATTGCTATGGGTTGTAGATTGTATTTTACCACGTTTTTCTCTGAAATTATTACAGGTCAGTAATGCCATTCAACTCAGTGCTGTGGAAACAGATTCTCCATAAAACACAATTTCATAAGTAACTTGGACTCGACAAATGATGATGATGATGATGATGATGATGATGATGATGATGATTATGATTATGAAGATAAAGATGCATTCATTTGAAAATAAAGTCCAAAACGTCTGCAGTAAAGAGGTTGCAGTGCACACACTGGGTGTTGGCTTTTGAAAACTGATTCCCCAATTATACGTATGAATAGGGCACAGGTAACGTTAGGTGATACTCATGTTCTTATGAAACTCTTCTGTGCCTGTGAGAGCAAGGTCTGCTGCACTGAATGAATAAAATGTGTCCCTTTCCAAAGCTAGGAAGTAACTTTCTCTGTATTTTTAAAGGGTATCATACAACTCACCAATTGCCACCACCACAGCTAATGGAATAACATCACCAAGCTTTACAGTACAAAGGGGTACAAGGCAGGGGTGCCCACTCCCTCCATCTTTATTGGTGATCTTCATCAAACCTCTACCCATAGCATTACAGCCATCAAATCACATCAGGAATAAAAGTTCTAAACCACCAATATAAATTTAGTCTGTATGAAGATGATATACTACTTTACTTGCAAAATGTTACAGTCACCTTTCAGGAGAATATCAGATTAATAAATTCTTACTACTCTAAACTACTGCACTCTTCAATCTACTCCATTAGCTGGTCTAAATGTACAATTTTACCACTTAACATGGGCAGCTGGAATACTGCATCCCAAGCAACATCTATTCTTCTATCCACTGCATGGCAATATCAAATATCTGGGCATTAATATTAAAATTAAAAAAATAAAAAGTAAGTTAAGCACAAATACAAATTGTAGACTAATGCTAATATATGGCTAGCATTAGCAACAAAGTAAACCCCAGCACACATATGGATCTGCCATATTCTCTTCTCACCCTCATCCCATCTATTCATCCACATTGAGTGTACAAATGTACATAGGAGGTCAAACCAGCTGTTTCTCTGCTTTAAGACAAAGCAGCTAGGCTAACCATTGTCGAAGTAGATACAGTCAGTTGGATTGTATATACAGAGAAGGGGAAGGATGTGCCAGCACCATGAATGTGAGAGGATGCACTCTCTTGGGCATTGCGGTGAGCTGTTTCCCTCAAGAAGAGTTGTATAGGCCCAAGGCATTCAACTCTGTCCCTTTCACCATATTACAACATCTGAATGTTTCAACAATGTCAGGACTTTATCTTCATCACTCACCACATCGCCTCGTTATTGGGGTATATGATACTGACATCTTATAGAAAGCCTATGAAAAGGGAAAATGGAAAGCCTAGCATAACAAAATGACCTGAGGTCAAACTGCAGAATGAGCTGGTGTTCTATTTCCTCATGTGGTCTTAACTGGTATGAAGACTAAACAAGGTAAATTAGGTGAACAAGTACAGCTTAGTTTAGTTACAGAGACTGGAATTGGATTTACTCTGTCCCCCCACTCACATGAACAAAATCTATAACATTAGTGGGATGACAGTTTGCAAGCCCTCATTTGCTTTTAATTGGACAGTGTTAGCCTAAAAAAAGTTATAAAAAAAATGCAACAAACTTTTCCCACAATGGTTTGGACCAAAGAGAACATGCTGTAGGGTTTATTCACATTATTTAAGAAAGATCCACAATATCTCCCGAAGTAGAATCAAGTCCCAGTATATAGAACATATAAGGATGAGAGACAGTGTAGCCACTCAGAGAACAACAGTTACGTTGTACAGTACCTATTGACCAATTAGAAATTACGGAGTTCTCCAAAAAGTGGAAGGGAAAGGGCTCTTTGTTGATAGTGTAATATGCTCATTAATGGCATTCCTATATGATCTAAGAAAGATTTTAACCCTATTCACAGTTTTTACAGCAAAACTATATTAGCGATCATCCACACATGTAAATCAAAATACATATTCTCACTCTACGCTTTCTAAGAATTGATCCATCTATCTTCATCTATTGAGATACCGTAGACACTTATATTATCATGACGTTGTTAACACCATGAAATTTAATTTATGAGTGCTGATGGTGGTGCTACCATTTTGTGTTATCCATTGTTTTATTCTCAGATGAATCGTATCTTTAAGAAATCTACTATCATTTTATTAATTTGGTTACATGACATAAGGCAGGTACAGGTGGTTTTGTCGTGTGTTCACTATGGTTGGAATTTTCTGTTTACCTCTTTATGTTAGAAAACAATATGCACTGTATACATGCAGTTGCAACAGACATGTATACAGGGCTAGATAATAACCCTTTAAAGTCCTCACTGCTCAGAATGCTTCTATGCCATGCTGCTGGGTCAGGGTTTTGCACAATAGAAGCACTACCTATGTTTTTGCGTTGAGCAAGTATAAAAGTAAGGGTTAACAGCAGCAGGAATTCAGAGCAGCTACAACTCCTCCACAACCTGAGGAAAAACCAACCATGACCATGGGCAGGGTAAGCACTGTAGCTGATTCTTTCATTCATTAATTCACATTTACATCAGCAACCAGTCACTGATAAAAATGTATAACTTCTTAGAGCTCACTGAAAATGATACTGATGGAATGTCACTGTTTTTCCAGATCATCTTCTACGAGGACAGGAACTTCCAGGGTCGCTTCTATGAGACCAGCAGCGACTGCCCTGAGCTGACCTCCTACCTGAGCAGGTGCCACTCCTGCAGGGTGGAGAGCGGCTGCTTCATGGTTTACGACCGCCCCAACTACATGGGAAACCAGTACTTCATGAGGAGGGGAGAGTACTCCGACTACATGAGCATGATGGGAATGAGAGACTGCATCAGGTCTTGCCGTATGATCCCCATGGTAAGATACACATCATTTTGATAGCATGGTTTAAGATGAAAGTTTGAAGACAGCATTTTCATGCCATGTCTCTGTTTGCTTTACAGTACAGAGGATCCTACAGGATGAGGATCTATGAGAGGGAGAACTTCGGTGGTCAGATGTACGAGATGATGGACGACTGTGACTCCATCATGGACCGCTACCGCATGAACGACTGCATGTCCTGCCACGTGATGGACGGCCACTGGCTGATGTACGAGCAGCCCCACTACAGAGGCAGGATGATGTACTTCAGGCCTGGAGAGTACAGGAACTTCATGAACATGGGCATGAGCGGCATGAGGTTCATGAGCATGAGGCGTATCATGGATATGTGGTAATTGTGCAATTTAACAACAATAAATGATGTAACTCAAAATTCTGGTGTTGGTGTAATTATTTCAACAAATATACAGTGTATCTGGAGGAACCCATTTGAACTTAGTAGTGGCGCTTTAGAGGTTAAACTGGGAGGAATTCATGAGCATGAGGCACATCACTGACGTATGCTAAGAGTCTTTCATATTCTCTGGGATAAGCGGTTGAATATTAGAGAATAAAATTTGTAATTTGTCCATAGCTCTGAGAGTCTGAGTAATCAGTATGAGCAAAAACACTGTGTGAGTAAGTGGAAAGATTAGAAAATCTCAGACAAAATATGCACAGTTGAAATTTCACTCACATCAGACACAGAGATGATTCTTCCGCTTACACATTATTCATAAGCAGGGGTTGAATTGGGATTTGTTATTTTGGGGGGACTATATGGTTTCAGGGTTGCCATGAGTGCATATGTGTGTGCATATAGACTATAAAATCTGATTGATATCATTTGACAAACTGTAATGTAAAGAAAATAATGAGGTGAGACTACCCTCTGCTCTGAACACTAAAACACTGTGCAAAGTCATTCTAGATACTGTACAATACAATACTGTACTGATACAAAACTACAGCTGATGACAATAAAATCTTTCTGTAAGTGCACTCTCCTGTGTATCTGTATCAGATATAGTTCAAGTTCAAGTTCAGATTTATTTAGAGCCCAAAATCAGCGTTCACAGTCTCAAAGGGGTTTACAGGCCCACAAGTTTACAAGAAACAAAATAGAGCGACACCCCCTGACTTAACCCTCATAGCAGGCAAGAATAAACTCTCCAAAAAACCCAGTGTATGGGAAAAAAGGGAGGAAATCTTGGGAAGGACCACGGAGAGAGGGGGCCCCTTCCTGGCCAGCCAGGAGTGCAACAGGTGCCGACCAAGTGGGCAAATTATCACATTTAAAATTAAACAATAGATCAAATAACAGAACAAAATTGAACAAGATACAAAGTGTAAGGCTACATAGGAGTCAGTTTGTTAATAACAGATGTACAGGACACAGATTGTGAGTTTATACATTATATATTATATTGTGAGTATATATATATATGAATGGTGCTGTTACCACAGCATCTTACTGTAAAATTATCAGTAAGACCAGTTAGTTCATCAAATCCCCAATGGGCAGATATGGGGAAGCCTGTTTGTCTACACCAGGCATGTTTGTCTACACCAGGGGTGGGCAATTATTTTTCCTGGGGGGGCCACATGAGAAACCCAGATTGTTGCTGGGGGCCAAACACATTTTGAACTCAAACCAATTTGCTGCACCATGTAACAGAGCCACACACTGATTATTCCAATTATCTTTCATTGACACAACCCATCCTGTATTCCTGTTTGTATCTTTGACTGGAACACTGACCTTAGTAAGTGCAGTAGTCATGATGACAGTCCATGGAGTAATAATAATAATAGTTCACCAGTTCACTGCAATAGTAGCAACTAATGCTACCAATCCCAAAAGTGTGATTTGGTGGGTGTATGCTGTAGTGCATTTACAATACATAAGACCTGATGCTGCAGTCTTTTGAGCTATAATCCAGAGTGGGTATTCATACATTTAATGCAGTTCAAAGACTGACTGCAGAGGTCATCGGCCTACACCATCATTAATCTACAGGACCATCAGACAGGCAGCACAATTCATCAGCCACATCTAAATGTTGGGGGGGCTGAATGTGTGAGTGAAAGTCACCGGGGTTGTCAAGCGGACATCTCCCAGTACAGGAGTTTCACTGAATCAGATCCATGACACCTCCAGAATTCTTCTACAGTGATTTCTGATGTCCCAAAACAACACTCTTGAACACCAAATACAGCTGAAGTCACCTCTGCTACCCTGTACCCACTCTGAGGCTAAATCCCTGATTCCCAACATGACTCAGTAATTGTAGAACTCACTATCAATCTCACTAACAGCAGGCTAATGGGACTCTGCTGCCTTGAAAAATGTCCTGCTCAGGCAGTACAGACACCAAACTGTATTGGCAAGTAATCACACCAAGAGCTGAGAATTGTTCATCACTACACTCTCACAACACTCTGGCTACCATAGCTACACTATCACATGATATACAACTCCTGTCAGAATCATAAGATAGAAATTCATGCTTCATATCACTTAATCATCAGGTAGAGTTTTGGCCTGATATCCTTTCTTTCAGCTAGAGTGATTCTGCTATTGGCAAACAGCTAACATGCTACAAACAACCAAAAGCTAACAAGGCAACATAACATGCTACAAAGACTAGAAGTATGTCAAAAGCCACTGTAGTTAGTAAACAAAGTTAGGTCGAATGACTGAGTACCTAGGAGAATTTCAATAGACATATGCATTTAAGTGTTAAAATAAAAACAACAAAAGTCTTCTTGAAAGTCTCAAGGTGCAATGTAGTGTTGTCAGATGTGAGAGGGTCATTCACATCACTCAGATCTCTGTATTAGCTCAGAAAAGCAGGGTAAGGGAAGAGAATAAGCCACTCCAAAAAGTGAATCTTTGAAAAATGTATGAACCCCTTTGGGCACTGAACATTTTACTCCTATTGGTAAAGTGTTACTGTCACTGTCCCCAGTTGTTTTTACTGTTTTCCAATAATGAATAGTCTAATGCACAGTTTGCCTATATAGGGTGAAATGGCCAATGACATATTTTTTGATCTCAATAATTTTAAATCTATTTTATACCCTCTACATGTGGTGTAATCATGACACTTTTAATCTAATAATATAATTAAATCTGGATTTATAGAGTCAAATATAGAAAAATTCCAGTAGGATCCCATTCATTTTTTAAAAAATACATAATTTAATTCAAAAAGGAAAAGCAAAAACGACCTAAAAATCAAGCTATAATTATAATGACAATAGTGTGCTGCCCATGGCTTTCAGCTAGCCCGCTGATAAATTGAATAGAAGCATTGTGTAGCTTCAGGCAGCATCGCATTTGAAAGAAACAGTTAAAACAAACCCACATTTATTTTATGTACATTAAAAACAATAGCTAAACTCTAAAGTATACCATTCTTTGTGATAAATATGTTCTCTTTACAGTTGATTATTTCCATAGGACATCTCTATTCAAAAAAAAAACATGACCCCGTTGGAATATGAGTAAGCAATTAAACACTCCATAGGCTTGCTGGGTCAGGCTTTTTTTTTTACAATAGGGGGGCATGCAGTCTTTGGATCTGGTGAGGTATAAAAGTAAGGGGTTAAAACAGGGAGTGCATCAGTTCACCAACAGCTCTCTGAGATCTGAGAACCCACCACACCATCAACATGGGCAAGGTAAAAAAACAACAACAAAACAAAACATGAAAATTAATTGACATTAATTGACATGGTATCAACAGACACATAACAGGATAATATTCTTATGCCTGTTGACATGATTAACACCCCTCTAATTCTGACTTTCAGATCATCTTCTACGAGGACAGGAACTTCCAGGGTCGCTCCTATGAGTGCATGAGCGACTGCGCTGACATGTCCTCCTACCTGAGCAGGTGCCACTCCTGCAGGGTGGAGAGCGGCTGCTTCATGGTCTACGACCGCGCCAACTACATGGGAAACCAGTACTTCATGAGGAGGGGAGAGTACTCCGACTACATGAGCATGATGGGATGGAGCACTGGCATCAGGTCTTGCCGTATGATCCCCATGGTAGGTTTAAATTATACCATCATACCAGAAAAATACGAAAACAGTATTACTTAACTCAAAATGTATTCATTTTTTATCAAATTGTAATTATTTTATTGTCTTGTTTCTCGAAAACAGCACAGAGGCCAGTTCAGGATGAGGATCTACGAGAGGGAGAACTTCGGTGGTCAGATGTATGAGCTGATGGACGACTGTGACTCCATCATGGACCGCTACCGCATGAACGACTGCCTGTCCTGCAACGTGATGGACGGCCACTGG
>OMKZ01056103.1:0-10629 GCA_900302535.1 Neoniphon sammara
TATGTTATTTTAAAAAGGCCTCTCAGTCTGGAGTGAAAGCACAGCCAATATTTGATCAAATCATGTCTATGTGGCTGTGACGGCTGGCTCTTGGCTTGCTGGGCCTTTGTTTTTGATTAACTGTAGTCATTATTCTTATTAGTGCACCCTCTGAGCTCCACTTGGAAAGAAAATAAGAAATCATCACATTATGCAGCCTGTCACCATGCTGCCGCGACATTGCAATGCTGGTTGATTGGTTGAATTTTGGTGAGGTAGTGTAGTTGGCACTGTGTATGTGTGTGTATGTGTGTGTGTGTGTGTGTGTGTGTGTGTGTGTGTATACACGTCATGAACATGTCACGCCTCGACATGCCCATGTGCTCACATGCGTGTAGCTGTGAATAGAACTATTAGTTGATCACTAAATGATTGACTATTCCTCCATGACAATGATGTTGCAGGCTGATTCCATTAAAGTGATCACGATTTCCCTCTGGTTAATTATTCATTACAGCAATCCACCAATGCCGGGTGTCATCAGACTGTAACTCATCCTCTGTGGAAGAAAGTAATGCTGTAGACTCATCCTGAATATTTCACATATTTGAAGATATTAAAATTACCTTGATTTGCTCTTAATTTTCTCTGTTCTGTTTCATTATTGATGATCTATCTATCTAGTCTAGTATTATTGCTGCCAACAGTGGCCCTAAATGGCTTGCTATGTGGGACACATACGCTACTTTAGTATGCTCTGTACTCCATATAATACAGTTTCTTTGGTGCAGTGTTTGCATAATAATTAGCTTTCCTACCACAGTCATCAATCATCAGTCTGTCCATCTATCTTACAAAACTCAATTAAGAAAACATGCTTTATGCCTTTTGATCACCCTGCTGTGCATTACTAACAGCAATCTACATTTGAAAAATGATTCAGAGCAAGAACTTAGCTTACCGTTCCAGCAAAATGTGGCACTGAAAAACGACTTAAGCATGTTTTAGGGTTATTATTAACACAAAGACCTTTAGGGAGCACTGCTGCAGGTTGCTAGGGACTCTGTCATCGGGAGAATGTGTTGTGGGCTGCCCTAGTTTCATCATTAGCTCTGTTTTTATGGAGCAGGCTGGCAAACTAAATATAGCTGCACAGTGGGCTCAGTCACACAGCAGAGAACAAAACCATCTCTGTTGTTGTTGATGATGATAAATGTCTATGATGTTGCGGTCAGGATTCATCAGGATCAGAGAGACTTTCCCTCAATCTCCTGTACTTGTAATATATCAAGGAATTTGACTTGGTGAGATTAGTGCTGAGCTTCCTTTAAAAAAAGTATCAAAGTGACACAGTACTGAACTCATTAAGCATTATGGTGGTTGCACACCAACAACTCATCTCAATTCAAAATCTATGAGAGGTGAGCAGTGTCAAGAACCTGGCCCACAATGTGACGAGAAACATGTGATATGCAAAAATGTGACAAGAAACATGTTATGGAAAAATTAATATTATGCAAATAATCGTGACAGTTGTGGGTAAATGTATGGTTGTCAAATTCCATAAATTTGCTCCTAATTTTACTTTGGAGGTCAGCTATGTTGGGATATCATGAATTATGTGACCTATCGCTGTCAACTCATAAAGAGCTTATTTTAAAAATGCAGCAAGAAAGAAGCAGAGATTGCTGATTTTCCAGGTATGAAAGGTTACCTGAGGCAGACTGAAAGTATGACTTCTGACTCATGAACACACAAGTAACCTCATTTGCTTGAGCAAAGACTCACAAGTTGAAGTAGTCACACTTCTGCATGCGCTATCAGCATTAGCAAATAATGCTACTGCAGCTTGAAGAAAAAAAAACATAAAGAGAAAGAAATCTGTAATATTAATCGAACTGCCTTGTTTTTTGTAATGTCATTCAATTCTAGGTCCCATTGTTTTTCTATTTACATGCTCCTGCTGAAGTTCAGAAGTATAGCATCTTTATCCATTGCTATGCAGACGATATACTGCTTTACTTCCCTCTAAAACCAAAACTTCTGACTCCTACGTTGCTAACATTGATTACTAATGGTTTATGTCAGCTGCACATCTATGTGAAGTGTAATGTGAAGAACCTTGCTGTGGTTTTTGACTAACCTTGTGTTTGATAAACAAGTCAATACAGCCATAAAATGCAGCTTCTTTCCGATTTCCAAATCCTAGCCTTTTCTCACATTCAGAGAAGAGAAGAAAACTGTACATGCTTCTTTTTCGTCTACCTACTGGTAAAAGCCAGTCAATTAATAAGGCTGCCTCACACTTAAAGACATCTTAAACCCCAGGCTTCTCAGGTATCCCATTATGGGTTCACTGGCTCCTGCTCACTCAAACTCTAAGCTAAAGGGTGAAAATGCCTTTGTTTTCATTGCCTCTAGACAATAGAACAGCCTCCCCTTTGCCATCAGGGCTGCCTCCCTCTGTTGACTCTTTCAAGTCCTTGCTGAAAACTCACATTTATTCTCAAGCCTTTTTATTTCATTTTATTTTAGCTTTGCTAGCTTGGGGTTTTTCTTCTGCCATACTATGTTGATCTTCTGCTCTTATTTTTTGACTCTGTACAATACTTAAAGGAATGCTCCAACATTTTGGGCAAAATACCCTTTTTCCAACTTATCCAGACTGAGATAAGATGTTCGATACCATTTTCACAAGTTAGATGGTAGGAACTATAACTATAACCGCTGAACACGTGTTCAGCAGTTATAGTTCCTACCATCTATAGTAGGAACTACAATCTAACTTCTGGTATTGAACATCTTGTCTCAGTCAGGGTAGGTCAGAAAAAGGGGATTTTGCCCAAAACGTTGGAATATTCCTTTAAATGTTTTTTTTTTTTTTTTTTTTATTGGCAGGCGTTCATCATTTCACTTGTGTGTGAGCAATTAATGCTAGCAAATGAATAAACTAAGATATAATATACAGTACATTCTTGTGGGATGTGCAATCTACTGTATACCATATAATACTAATACTCATGATCATCATCAAATACTCATGAAGTATTTTATCAATATGTGTAAATTAGGAACCTATCTTAGGCTAGTCCACAGCAATTCACAGCTTTTTTCACACATGATTAGACAGCTGACAAATTTGAGACACATCATCGTGTGCCTGGTACGAGTGACTTTCCAAAAAAAGCCTCTCTTTTTTCAATGTCACTTTTGAATTTTTTCTCATCTGTTTCAGGCCTGCGCACCCTCCCAGCCAGACTCCTTTTTGCTATATTTTCCCACCCGCTGCTATAATCCTGTTAGTACATGTTGATGATGGTTCAGTCAAAAAGCCAGAGGATTTCGCATACCTGTCCTGTGCCTTGACACCTCTCTCTTTTGCCTGTTTCTTCTCTCCCCCTGTCTCTGTCTGACCTCGTTTTCATGTGTGTGTGCATGTGTGTGTGTGTGTGTGTGTGTGCGTGCGTGTGTGTGCGTGTGCCTGCATTCACTCATAGACAGGAGGACTGTCTGTCAAGTGTAAATATCTTTGTGTGAGGCCTGAAGACAGCAACAGCGGGCAATGACTGTGTGTCACATATTACACACACACACACACACACACATACACACACAAGTGGCAATAATCTCTCTGTGCTGACATGACCGTCTCAATCTGTTTCTCTGCCCCGAGGCCTCCAGTGCAGAGCTGATTCAATTTGCCTCCATCAAAATACCATATCTCTGCTTCTCTGTCACTGCTCGCCTCTTCTCCCCCCTTGCGCCTTCCCTCCCTCCTCTCCTCGATCTCTTCCTTGAACTCTCTTTTCATCCCTGTTGCTCTCCGTCTCCCTCTCTTTTCCCATCTCTCCCTCTCTCCATCTTTGTCTCTCGTCGCACCCATTTATTCTTGCCTCGGTTCAACTTTCTTTCCCTCTCTCCCTCTCTCTCTCTCTCTCCCGCTCTCTGTTTTCATCTCTCATACTTTTTCCATCTCTTACAGGTTGGCTCCTGATATTTCCCTGGGGTTCCCTGCCTGCCTGTCTCCGCTGTCTCTCCCTGGATGATGAGGCTGTGATGGAGGGGGTGGGGGGAGCCACTCTATCCCGGCACAGACTGACACTGCCAGCCTGCCTCACATCGCAGAGGTTAAGGATGACAAGGTAAGAAGATAGGGGGAGGTGTATTCATGGCCCGGAGGCTGTCTCTCAGGCTCTGTGCTGGTAATAGCTGACAGAAACTCTGTGCCAGTCTATTGACAGGTTTATAAAAGAGGATGATGTGTGCATAAGATGGTGGACTTTAAAGGCTCCCGCCACCAGAGGAACAGAATGGAATGGATATGAAGACAGTTTACTATAGAATAGAATAGAATAGAATAGAATAGAATAGTAGTAATAGTCTACATTTGTGATTTCAAATATGTATTTCTTTTCGAACCTCATACCAAGCAGGTGTCAATGGTAGAAAGTCCACAGTAGAAAGCTATTAATGGAAAAGGATGAGCTGGCATTTTGAGGAATTTGCATCCAGCAGAAACTCACATTCACACACAGGATTCAAAATAAAGGATCATTTATTGTCATTCTTTAATTCTAGACATCTTCTGCCACCCACCAACTTCAAATTTGAAAAACAGCTGGCAAAAAACAAAACAAAATACATATTTCAACAGATATTTTGGTTTATTTTTGGTTTACTGTTGCACCCTGAGAGGCAGAGGCACTCCCACCGATGAGAGCTGATGTGTTATTTTAAATTTAGGAGCTCTGTGCTGCTTTGTGGGACATTATTGTGTAGTTACTGCACACTCAAAATACTACAAAAAACGCTGATGTTCTTGAGTGTACTGCATTTTTATACTTTTACAGTGTGAACGCGCTGCATACTCAAACCTGGTGAGATACAGAATATAGTGCACTTTTGGTAAAGGGCTAAAGCTCTTTTCACAGCAGCCATTTTGACATGAACTAGCAGGTAAACACAGGTGTTACTAATGACATTAACTAAGGTTCTGTTCCATTTAAGTGTAGCAGAGTCTTTCCAGTGAGCCAGCATGAACAATAGCAGGAGCCCGACTCTGTTAGACCTAAATGAAACAGAACCTCAATTAATGTCATTAGTAACACCTGTGTTTACCTGCTGTGAAAAAGGGCTATTACAATAACTTTTAAGATGCAATACAAAACAACAAATCAATGTCAAAACATAATAAAATAAAATATTTATATTTCTGTTCTGGCCAAACAGGAACTGGTACCTAATCTGGCACCAGTTCTTACTTGTTTTATAGTATTACTTTGCTTTACAGAAGTGCTGGTTTTTCATGCTTCAACTCAGCACTATCACTACACAGCTATTTTGGATGATGATTTCACTGGCATAGAAACCAGCTTGGCAGGCACTTGGCCCTGCATGGTACATAATTGGACACTACTGATAAAGAAAAATCAGTCCAAAAAAGGACAGTTTCTTTTTTTGGACAAGCACCGACCTTTAAAAAACTGCACATTTTTAAAAATTGTCTTTCTTTTTTTGTTATTAATTGTTCATTTAAGAAAAGGGCTCATTGTTCTCAAATGTTGGATAACACTGTCCTTAACTTGCATTTACTTGCATTCCCCATAGAGGTTTTCACTGTAATATCGCATTTTATGTAATAACCTGTGGGTCAGACATTTGTTTAGATTTGAATTCCCATAAACAATATCCCTCCCTCATGCTTCAGGCTTATTTCTTTGTCTGTATCATTTCAGTGAACTTGACCTATACGACAAGGGCTCAAAGTCCTCTGGACACTCAGCAGAGAAAACTTTATCTCAAAAACTCTTAGCAAAACAAAGTTGTGTGAGTCTGTTTCTATAGCTCTGGGTTAGAACATATTCCATTAGCTGGATTCTTTGTGCCTGCACACAATATCATGAATACATGTATTTTTACCACTGTAACCTTGGCCATGGCACTGCCTTGCTTTACCCAGTGAGCTACAGAACCACATGAGTTTACCACCATTATACAAAATAGATCGCTTTTCTTTTTTGGCAACGTGTCTCTTGAGGCCTGCCTTTAAATGCCTTTAATGAGAAAAAGATACAGTCAAATCCAGAGAGAACGGGATGTGTTTTCCCTTGAGACAATATGCCCCAACACATTTAATAATCAGGCGCCCCAAGGACTGTTTGAATGATAGCCTGAATGATTATCACTCACAGCAAGTGATAATGAACATCATCCAACAGGACGACTGTCTCTGTAAACACACAATAAAACACCATCTCCCATCTTTTATCTGGGAAATCTACCAATACATGGTACCAAGCACAAGAATAGATCCCTTAATATCAGCCCAAATCAGGTCAATCAGAGGCTTTTACTTCAACTCCTCAAATTCAGTTCAATTTGGTGATGATCGCTGAGTTTGTAAGTCAGTAAGTAGAAAACTGAGTGCTTTTCCAATTTTATATGACTTTCCAGTGCACCCCTGCCAACTAAAAATGCAATAACTAGGTTGAAGAAAACAGGATGGGTACAAAACTTCACACAGAGATACAGATAAAAAGCAGATTTTTCCCAGAAGTGTCCACAATTACACGGACACAGCACAAAAGGAGATGGAAGGAGAGGAGTGAGTTATTCCTCGGCATGAAAGACTGCAATGTTTTTTCAAGGTCACTGAAGTGTGCATGTCTCCACTGTTATTGACTAAAGACAAGGCTCCCACACGATTCCCCGGTGGCTGCGTGATAGGCTGGCTAGTTGCTAACATGTGCAAATCCACGTGAATAAAAAAAGACAGATAGCTACAAACAGAAATGGTGCATTTGATTGCTGCTTCTGTCAGATTTGCATATAAGAGCAACATTGGAGATTGCTGCTCTTCGTTCGGTTTGTCGTTACAAATGCATGCGGCATGGACCGAGCTTTATTCAAATGTATTTCAAAATTCTAGTGGAGGTGCCAAGGTTTCCAAACATCCCAAATATGTCCTGCTGAATTCCAGGGAAATGTGTAAAAAATGATGCACAAGACATGTAGATATTTTCGATCTGATGTAATGCTGCAGCCATAAAACAATGGCATCGTGGCTTTGAATATTTCACTCAATATAATTGTGATGTAGCTTCACTGAAGCTGCAACCAACAGATACAGAATATGGATGTGACACTGTCCTACAATATTGAAAAACATGTTTTTTTCTAATTTTAAAGCTACTTAAGGGGAAATTTAAGGGAAAATTGGAGTTCAAGGGGTTAACAATACTGCTGTTATGATGGTGGCAATGAAAAAAACAAGGGGAAAGTTTTATGTGCTTGTTGACTTTTAAAATATCATATTTGAGGCTGTGATAATTAGGTCTATAGGTTTTGTGAAAAAATACCATGGAAAATAAAAGCCCTTTTCCCCCAGTAATGTTTCTTTTCTTTTTCTTTTTTTTTTTCTTTTGGTGCAGTGTTTCAATATAGCATTTCATTGCTCCTCTGTGAAAACCTTGTATCTCGAAAAACTGTCATCTTTTCAGGAACTAAGGGAAACATCCTTGTTTCTAGCCATACCACCATGTATTTGAGTTTATTCAATGGAGTTTTAACATGTTTAAAGCATTATAGAATTACTTCAACCAGCAGAGGAGCATCTAGTCCTCCCAATGAACTTAAATCATGGAAATCACCAAAGTTGAAGTTACGAGGTTTTCACAGGACGCCAACAGTGTGTGGGCAAGCCTCCATTGTTAAACCGAGTGGTCTCAGTTTGAGGCTTGCCAAAGACAGATATTGGTTTTCCTGACACAGCAGTAACCCTGTGGTGCGGTGCTCTGCCGCGCTCGCCTGCGTTCTGCTCCATCACACTGATAGCAGCTGACAGAAGCATCTATAGCTGCTGAGCTCCGGCTCCTGAAGTAGAAACTATCGACTGGCTGGTCATCAGCGCTCGCACTTAGATTGATCACACACAAAACCCACTTGTGGGACTGCAGATTTATACATAAACAACTAATACTTGGCGCACGTAAACCCTCAGTTGAAGGAAAATCTGATGACATCTAGGTATCAGCAGTGTGTCATGTTCAAGGAGTTATTTGGCAATAACATGTTGCAATCTCCTTTTTTGATGCAACCACTTTCCCTCATCCTGTCTTGTCTACTTCAATTTCAGCTGTAGTCATTTCCCAGAATGCATTTCAAGAACCCCCAAGAGAGCAGGTGTGAATTTCTTCCATTTCTTTCTTTTGGTTGTGGGTTACATTATGTAGGTGGCATTTGTGATAAGTTTTTTTTTTTTTCATTAAAAAGTGAGAGTTCAGAGGTAACAATGGCGCAGTGACGTGTTGGGTTATAGAAGAAGGCGTTTGTAATTCACACACTTCTGTCAGCAGATAAACAAAGATGCAAGCTGTGGCTGCGTCGCATGATGGTCTGTTCAGGCTACTGTTGGTGGAGGAATTGGAATCTCTGCCTCTTTTCACAGTGCATTTGTATGATCGTTGAGTTTTGAAGGTAGCTGAAAGCTTCTCTGCAACATACTCTTTTGTAGCTCCTGCAGAAATAGCTCAACTGATGTCTCTTCATTAAAGTTTGGTCAGTTATCCACAAGAACAACATAAAGACACCGACACCAAACATCAAAAGGGACCCAGGAATGCAAGATCTGTCTGTTTCTCAACAGTGGTAAACTTTTTTAAGGTGGACTTTTCCTTGAAAGGAACAGAAAACTAAAATATGTATTTTTTTCCCCTTTATACAGACAAAGGCATATCAGTTGATTTCTCCAGAGTCAAACAAACAGTGGATTCATTTCAAGTTGGAACTCGGAATTTCCAAGTTGTACATTTCCAACTTGTCACAGCCTTGCGTTCATGGTGTCAACTTGGGAAAAAATGGATGCTAGCAAAAAGAGGACACTCAGTACTTTCCTCCAGGGAAAATGCCAAAATTGTATGCAGCAGTATTTAGGGACTGTACCATAATTATCAGGGCGGAGGTAGGGAAAATTCCTGTTTCACTTTTGAAAAAAAAGATAGGCCCTCCCCAATGTTATTAATATTTTCATTGGACCCTCCCCTTGATTTCAGAGAAAAATACAAGACCCTCCCCCCTGCATTATCTCAAAATAATATAACCCAATAGTGAGAAAGTACTATACTTTGCATAATTATAGGTGGCAGAATGAAAAATGGATTTTGCAAACGTTCTAATCCTTACTATTGTGCATTCCGTGTTTCAACAACATAGACCCAAAGACGAGCAAGTAAGCAAATACAGTGTAGTCTTTTTATATGCCTAAGTAAAGGCTGAGATCATGAGCAGGGTAAAAATTGAAAAATGAAAACACTTTACCCCAAAGGTCTCTCCTTTGAGGCAATCCGTTCCTGTGATTGGCTGAAAAGGCCATTCTGATCTGCTCAACACTGCAGTGTTTCTCCAGGACCAGTTCAGCCAACGCAGCTTCGCAGATTTGAGAAGCATCTGAAGTGCATTCATACTCGGCCGAATTTGAGCTCGATTAGAGAAATTCAGAGGTTTTCCCCAACCATTATTAGCCTATTTTTATGACAAAGTAGGCCTACCTCATACAGGTACGCTGCACAGTGAGAGGCTGTGTGATGACGTGGTCTTGCTACAGCTTACATCTTCACAAACTGAAAATCAATCCTCTGGTCACACACCAACATCACGCAGTCTTTGTCTGTCTTCATTCAGTAGCTCTTGTCTGAGCACACCTCAGTCTACAAAAAAATTCCACTTGCCTCCGAATGTTTATAGTTTACGAACAGCGGAAAATGTGCGAGCAGCCTGCAGGCAAAAGAACAACAGCTCTGTTGGTCTCCAGTGTGGCCGGCTTTATAGCAGATCACTGGCAGATTGTTGATCAGTGTTTTTGCCAATCATTTCAATACAGTTGCTGTTTTATTTTTGTACTTACGATTTCTCTCCTCTGAAGCTATGTTTCATTTTCATTTCTCAAATTGCGCGCACAGAAACACGTGATGACGATTTACAAAGCAAGATCTAATTTGATCACTTTTCTGGTTGAGAAACCGGAGCTCTGAAATGATACCCGAGTTTCCAACTTGTAATTCCGAGTTGGATGACCGATCATTACATTTTTTCACAACTTGGGCCTCGTTTTAATTGAAGTGAACGCAGTGTAAAAGCTACTTCCACATGTAAGAGTGGAGGGATCCAATCAGAGCACACCTCAGTTTTTATTCCTCCTGCCCCCGTTTGATTGACTCTTCAGCTGCACCTGTTATCCTCCACTAACCCCAACAAACAATAATGAGTAACAGTAACTGTTAGCTTGTTAGCATGACACAGATGGGATAAATTGATGGGAGTAACAGCTGTTGACTTTTAGGAACTTTTAGGGCCCAGTGTCTTTTTTGGGGGGGGGGCTTTCTGCTCTAAGGGACAACAGTAGCAGGAATTCATATCTCATTCTAAGTGTTCCAGAGTAGGGGCTTATCTGCAGAGCCCATCCCCCATGCTCACAGCAACTTTGGAGAGGAGAAGCGGTCCTCTTTACCTCCATCTAAGGCACTGCTAATGACAGCTCTGCAGCCACCCCACCTTAGCAGCATAATGAGCCCAAATGAATTGTGCTCACTACTATGGCAACACTTTGCATGTAGTAATGAAGCACAGCCACTCAACCAGCACACACACAAGCCA
>OMKZ01056104.1:0-12641 GCA_900302535.1 Neoniphon sammara
GTAGTTTTCCAATTTACTTGTGATAATTCTAACATCTCTATAAATATGACATTCACTGTATACACTAATGTCACATTAATTAAAGGAATACTCCAACATTTTGGGCAAAAAAAAACCTTTTTTCCAACTTACCCAGACTGAGACATTCCTTTTAATATATTTAATTTGTAAATCACTGTCTTTAGATAATTTGTCAAAAGGTACATCCACTAGCATTACATTGAAGTGAACAATTGAATGACAATGGCCCTGAGAAGTCTTCTCTCTCTTCTTTCTGATCTCTTTTCTCAGGTTTAGTTTCTTCTCCCGTGACAAGCAACGGAGCTCCCAGCGAAGTGCACATTTTGACGACGGCCTCGGCTCATGGGCAGGGAAAGATGATGTGTACACAGAACAAGCCCAGGAGGCTTTGCAGCACATGTAGTCATTGGACCGCACTTGACAAGGTTACTCAAACGCCAAAACTTGTAACACTTCATGTCCATCACTCGAGGCATTCTCGTGGTCAGCTTGTGAGCGTCAACTGCACACCGATCCACCTAGTGAGTCAAAGCGCAACTGAAACACCATTTGCTTGAGGTGAAAGGCCTGACAGAAGGAGGGATGACGTGATGAATTTGAGGAGAGGCTCCAGTTTAGAAAAAGAAATAAATTACACCTCCTGAAAGTTTATTTAGATGAACACATGAGAGCAGTATAGATCAATGAGCGATAGCACATACAGACTCTACAGAAGATGCCGGACAATAGTGGGTGTGTGTATGTTAAACAGAATCAGGCTTGATTCATATTGAAGGTAAGCTCAGGTTGCAAGAATGAAAGTGGAAAGTGGTCAATAATATGTTCTGCCCAGCATTAACAATGAGTGAAAATAACTTGCTATACTACACTGATGAAGGCACGGGGCACAAAAGTGTGTTGTTAACTTTCTCTCCATAAGAACACAATCCCAGGTAACTGTTTTGCATTCAGAAACTGACTTGAAAGTTTAAAAGTTTGCCATTAACTGGGTCTGTGGTTAACACATTTGTCAGAAGCTTTGTCTGAAGTAGTTATCCCTTTCAATGAAGGGTGAGGGTTTTGTATTGTTAACCCATTATGCACATGAACAAACAAGAAGCAAACCAGCGCAGTATTTCAGTCGAATAATACATCCTCTTTTACACAACAAAATGTAATTCCCAATAGCCATTGAAGGAATATGTCATTTTCATTTCCTGATGTTGAGTTTTAATTTTCACAATTACGGCAACACTTTTGTGCCCTAATATATATATACATATATATATATATTTCTGTTCCCCTCCAATACAGGCAGCTATAGTGTGCAGATCCTTTGTCACCAGCATTGTGCAAATTCAAACTATGCAGTTCAACAGATCGATAGAGTATATACAGGGGCACATGTATAAAATTTTGCGTAGAATCACAGTTAAAAAGCTGTGCACAAAAATTGATGGAAAAATATTTTCCCAGATTTACGCTGCATACAACATAACTTTTCTTTCTATAAATCTCAATCAAAATACAACTGTGCACATAAATGAGCTTAATGTTCAGACAGTGGAACAGCAGCAGACAGTTCTTTTCATATTTACCATCAAGATTCACAAAATCACCATGTTTCACGCTATGCACACATCTGCCATGATCCTCCAACAGCGCCAAAATGGGCATTGCATGTCATGCATGCATGTAAACATACTATACCACGACAATAAGAAATTCAGCATAGCCACAAACAAGCAGGGCTAAAACAGATATGATGCCTTCCTCTTCCACAATATAGCAAACAGATGTATGGAAATAAACGGCACTCAATGGCTTGATTTCATTCTCAAACTTTACATAGTAAGTTTTAGACAAGGCCTGCTAGATTCAAGTCTAGTAATTGCCTGAGTGCCATAAATAAAGTTATTATATTATCCATGTAGCCTACAGGAATTGCAGCATGTGACTAGAATTTTAAGGGACTGCATTGCCAGTATTGGACTTAAGAACCTAGCATTCTATATGTGGGACTTAGTAAGTTAATTCTGAGAACCTCATATACAAACAGCAGCTCTTTGCCAATGAATGCTGACAAAATTTCCAAATAAATTCAAATGAATAACAGTGTGATCCTGTGTCCCTTTGGGCTGATTCTGACCTAGATACATGACATTCTCTGTCTTTATGGGACAGTAGGTCACATGAAAGTCCATACAGCATCTGGCAGTTCAGTGTGTCTCTTACTGGTAAATATACACACCTTATAGATGATGACTTCAAATCTGCTCCAGCTTGCTCCTGTCCACTCATAAATTCAGCATGCATATGATCCATGAGCCCCTACATATTTTTTAGAAAAAAAATTTGCTTGCTACCAAACCTTAAAGTTTATTTTGCTGGAAGAGGACAAAAAATAAAGGGCAAATGAGATATAAAAGTTGAAATTTTAAAAATCATATCCACTTGGTTGATCAAATGTATGCTGAACTTACCAGAGACCTGAACCTATTGTTATTCTGCAAGGTATGTAAATTTGTCAAGAAACAAGGCAACAAATACATTTCCTAAATTACTATGGAGTCCACTGTCTATGCCACTTGGCATTACTTTATTCCAAAACATCTTCTACCTTTTAGTATGCATTGTATAGAGAATGCAAAGTGATACACACTTTCTCACATTGGCTTTTTACTTTTGCTTAATACCAAAATTTGCATGAAAGGTGTGCACACGTGACTTTGTGCCTTTACGCATCATTTATACAAAGCCCCAGACATAAATGTGGTTTATAAGCTATGCTGTTAAATTACACAGCAGAGAAAAACAGCATATTATTTGCATATAATATAAAGCAAAGCGGTTACATCACAGGCAAAACAGAAATATTCCTCAGATTGTGCTAAGATGACTGTTGAGAAGTTATCAGAGAAAATGGAGTCTGGTTTAATAACTGGTAAATTAAACAGCTGATAAAACTTAAGTTGCTAGTGTGTTTAACATTTATTTAAATGCTTGCTTGCAAATGGTTGCTGCTGCTGCTTTTACAGCTTCTGTTGTGTTTTCACATTTACAAAAGGCTTCCTGTGAGGCAGAGCAGGCCAGTGAGAAACAGCTATGGTGTGACTGGGTGTCTTGTAATAATAGTGGCACTTTATCTTCATTTATACTGACAGAGTGAGGTGGAATAGATGAATGTAAAATGGCAAAAACACCACAATGCTAAAGAAAAGGGTGTCCAAACATTTTACTGTCAATAAAGTAACAGTGTTAAAGGAGGTGGCCACCCTTTTACACATTCTTTAGATAAGATGCCAGGATACTTATTTCAACAGAGCAGTCCCACCACTGCTTTGGCGAAATCACCCTCAAAACTTGAAGATATCTTAAGTGCTAAATTATGGTGACATGGTAAAAGGAATCTGGAATCTTGTTTATTAAAAAATTTAAGTAGTGAAACATATAAAGGGAAATATACTCTAACATCGCAATCTGTCCAAGTGCAGAGGCATTGTTTATGTGGACAAAGTGGACAGAAAAGGGTCAAAGCAGCTCAATCCAGTCCCTCAGCTCATTAATTCAGTGAATGTTGATCACCATCTCTCATGTATTTCTCTAAGAGTCTCCTATGAACCTAATTAAAATGAATATTAAAAAGATAAGAAATGCATTATTGTTTCATTAAATAACGCATTTTTATTCAAACATGTCTCCTTAATAATAAAGCTGCAATAATGTTTAAGGTGTTTGTTGGTTTTATGTGCCAGTTATTTACCTTATGGGGTAGGGTACATTATTATAAAGAAAAATGGTTTCTTAAAGCAGTTGATATTTTTATATTTAAGAGATGAAATCTGTTATTAAGTGATAGGCACATGTTTAGAGTAGGCTGGGTCACACTGTGTAACACAAGTAGATTCTGATCAGTCCTGCACTGCTTAGAGCAGATGAGCACATCCACATCTTTTTTGAGGGGGATGTGCCATTTTTATTGTTAACATTATTGAATAAATATAAATTTACAGAAGACTGTTTACACGCACAGTATACTTATAAAAAAATGGTTATCAAAGGGATAAGCTTGTACCTCTTACTTTATGTTAACTGGAAGAATGAAAAACAATTATTTCTTGGTCATGTTGCATTTCCCGGAAGACTATAAAATTGGGTACATCACCTTATTCAAAATAAAAATTTTTTACATGTTCACTTCTAATATGCTGGTGGCTTACCAATAAACTAAATGTTGCACCAAGACAATGAAATTAACTAACACATAAAGCAATGGGACCAAAATCTTTGACACTTCATCATGCGCTTCAATTAATTCATTTAATTTAAATTGCCTCCCAGGTAGTTTTTTTTTTCCTGATTTCTTCTTCAAATTGAACTGGATTGTCACAGCAGAAATTCTTTTTGCAGATGACTGCATTCAGAGATTGGTAGAAGTCTGAGGTTGAACACACAATAAACATAATTTTCAACACCTGATTGCATGATCTGATCTGCCTTTTTAAAGCAGGTCTATATCTAGATAAAAAGATATTTTAAGGTCAAGTGCAGTGACAATCACATTTCTAAATCTTACCACATCGGGCAAAGGGCACTTGAACGTAAAGTTACTTAAAAAATTATAAATGCCAGTTCTAGGTAATTGTGATTTGTGTCCATGATTTCCCAATATCAGTGATATCACATAAACCCAGATCTTGTTGAATGCTTTGACTGATCAACAATATAGTCAACAAGCTGATTGAGTGACTGAGACATTAACTTTGTCAAATGTCAGGTCACAGGCTTGTGTGAAATTATGATAACGTGGTAATTTATAAATTTCTCACTTTTCACCTTTTCTTGTCACATGACATCCATGTTCATCCCTCTTCACTAATCATATATCTAATAAAGGCAAAAATACCCCCAAATCTTTAAATAATTTGTAAATAAATTTGTGATCGTAACTTAAGAAACAAACCAAAAAAATACCTGTGGTCAAGCCCGTTTTGCTAAATCAAAAAATTTTTTCATGATGGAGTTTCTTTGCTGTTTCATTTTCATATATAACCAAACATATGAAACAGCTGCACACTTCCGTTGTTTGCATAATTCATCTTTATTTACCATCTTTATTTAACAACCCCAGCATAAAGATTTATTTAACGCTACAACACCCAAAATCTATTATCTCCTAAAACTACCAACAGGTCAGTTCTGCCCCTCAAATATTATTGCATTTATTTTTCACACAAATCTGAAAATCTTAACTTTTTCTTTAAAGTTTAAAGCCTGGGAAATCACCAGAAATATAATAAATTTAACGGAAACATACTTAATATCTCTGAAACCTTAATATTATTATTATTATTAATCCATATTATAATTGAGCATTTTGATTATTTGGGGATTTTTGAGTGTGGATTTGAAAATCATCACTACAAACTAAAATCCCAGAGATTTATTGAAGGGGAATAATATCAAATACAAAATCTAAAAGGGCTGGAAGTCAAAAACTCAACTATTTGAAACCTTAAAAAATTCCGAAAGGGACTTGACAAAAATGTAGAGCTAATTTGTTGCACAGAAAAAAAACATTTAAAAGCAATGAAAAAAAAAGTAAAAATGACCTGTTGGTGGTTCTATTGTTAGATACTTTCACATGAACATTTGGTTGTGTACATTTAACAGCTTTGTGGGAATGAGGTGCAGATTTGTTCAAATTCTAAAAACAGTTATACAACTATACAAAAACAATAGTAACATTTCTTTGCGTGAGTTTCAATCAAGTGGAATCACATTCCAGTTTAACAGAACTTTTTAAAAAGGGCTTAATATTTGCATCATACAGTCCTACAGTAAGACTGCATCAACCTGGAGGGCGCTAGGGCCATAAATATAATTATTGCTAAGTAACTAACTACCAATTAAGAAATAGCTGTATAAAAATGCAGAACATTAACTACCACCTGCATGCTGTGGAAGCATTTGTCTATCAGTAATACAAAATTTACAAAATAAATGTGCTGCAAAAAAACGAACGTGTTTCATATAGACGTACAGTATAAATAAAATTACAAGATGTCATCTGACAAAGCATATGTACCTCAGTCTAACTGTGTTAAAGTCCAATCCCATCAATCCCTCCCCCCATGTACACATACTAGAGCCCTATCCATCCTGAATATTGAAAAAAGGGGGTACACATTCTGTTGCTAAGGCAATTTTTACACTAGCTAATGAGAAACACAAGTGTTAAGTTTCCCTTTTCTTTGAGAGGATCCATTGATCAATATTTGAGCCATGGGTGAGCTGCAATGGAGGCTTTGCTGCGGTCTCCGTAGTCATAGAGCAACTCTTCACCCTCATCAATGTCTCGAGAAGCCACAAGGATGAGATGAGGGACGCCATTGATGTCGTGGAGTTTGGTTTGGCAGTTACCATTTTTACTGTGATTGATCAACCTACCCATTCGACCAGTCTCTTTTGTGGCATCCACACTGTAAAAAACAAAACAAACAAACAAAAAACTCAGTAACATTAGGGAAAGAAAAGTTGTAAACTTGAGCACTCAACAGTACACATTAGAATACAGTACACATACACTGAGTGCTCTGAGATATTTCCACTTATTACACAGACAAAGTTCAAGTTCAAGGATCAACTTTTCAAAGTTAAAGGTACTTTTGCATGCAGGGTCACTCTCAAGTCTTTGAGCTTTTTGGATTCACTATTGTCTGTTTCAGCTGGAAAATGATTAGGTTCCATTTTTACTTGCAGCACTGTCCAGATGAGCCGCGCCAAAGAAACACCACAACCATTTACCAGAAGCAGTGCTATGAATTCTTAAGTTGTTTGACTGTGGTTCCAGTTTTATTCAGTATGATAGTTAATTACAAAATTTAGTTTTATTCATTTATTTCAGTGAAAAAGTTTCTTATCATTTACATTGTTTGTAAACACTTAATATTAAAGATCTCTGATGTGAACACTCAGTTATTTTGAAGAATATATTCTATGGCTCTGCAATCCATTAATACTTGGCAAATAACTTGAGACATAGTGAGAATAAAAAGGAGAAGTGTAGTGGTTTATCATACCAGTATGTTTTGCAGAGGTACTGAAAGTAGTACATGTAGCAGCCAGTGGCAGGGTTTTGAGCGTATTCAGCCTCCCTCTTTTTGGCGTCAGTGATCTGTAGAAGATCCCCATGGTACTCCACCACATACTCGCCTTTCTGGAAACACCTAGTGGCAAACACTGCTCTCCCCTTTCCTTCTATATGCTGCACCTTTAACAGAGTGTGAGAAATATTCCACCATAGCACATTAGATGGGATACTTAGATGGAAGATAAACTACACAGGCTGTAAGCTAGGGGTAATAATGTCCCTCTGCTGTGATAAAACCCAGCATAAATGACCTCTTGGGGCTTGCTTATCCCAGCCCTTTATAAAGATAATGCTGCTTTTTCATATGTCTGAGCCAGTGGTAGAAATGTAAGCAGAAAATTCAATGTACCTCCATTCCTTCCTCTATCCCATTTGTGATGAGATTATCAATGAGCTTCTTTTGTTCACACTGGTAATAAAATGGAAAATGAGATGGCATTACTGCAGAAGAGTAGATGTAAGTTATTGCATGCGTGCACACATACAAACACACACAAAACCATGCAAAACAGAAATAAAAAGAGCATTAACTCAATGTCAAATTCACAAGCAAGTGACTATATTTTTTAATGGTCATACCCACCTACATGAAACAACTGGCAAAATCAGATAACCAACTTATTCAGCATATTACAGTGTATTACAGAAATAATTTCACTTCATCCTACCTTAAGCTCTTCTTTACTTTTTCTTAGGCTTCGTCTTATGGGATAGTAGTCAGTAACTTTTCGGTTTGTGGAATTTTTACTTTTTGCACTGTAATAGGAGGAAAGAGAATGCAACTAAAAACTTTGACCAGTTATCACAGCCTTCTATGTGACAAGGTTTCTATCTTAACAGCAGTGTAATAGTGCTGATTATAGACAGGAAGCCCTTACATTCTCAGTGTGGACTTCTTCCCTTTGACCTTGTGCCGGACGTCTCTCCTCTGGTGGCTGAGGTGGGCGGTGCTGTTGTTGGTGAGGAGTGGAGTGTGAGATAAGCTGCTACCGAGGGGATGAGAGCGTTCGGCAGGGGAGCGAAGGCAGGTCTGAGTGTAGTGGTGCTGCGGCGGTGACGGCTGTTCATCGGACCAAAAGGGCGAACACTGGCTGTAGCTGCTCTCTGTTAACTCAGAGTCTTGCACTTTTGCGCTGATGGTGTTTGTTCTCCTGCCTGGATGGGATGAACAAAGAGTGAAAACCAACTATAAAAAAAAATTAATAAATAAGAAGGTATGCTGCCCTGATGGTTCAATCACCTATGATGTACTGTGTCATAAAAACCACTTAGTTCAGGATACTAAGGGTCTGAATTCTGGCTTATGGTGTGCTGCCAATGGCAAATACTTAAAATCTGTTAAAGTACATTATGATGGTGATCTACTGTTTTCCTTAGCTGAAGATAAACTATCTGACTATTTGATTACAGCAAATCACAAATAAGCGCTATTTATGACAACACTGCGCAAATATGCATTTTCATTGAAAAATTACTTTTCGCACTGGGTAATGACTCAAAAAAACTTGGAATCATGACGCTATTGTCAATTTCTTGTACAGCCGTGTAATCCAATTTTATGGCTGTAGTAAATTTCCAAAACACAATGTGCTTTCCACACTTCAGTATCTGCCACCAAGCAGATCTCCAACTTACATGTGTGCCAACTTTAAGAGCTGAAATGTTTAATCTTTAAGTGTTCCAAAAGTATCAAAGAAAAGCTACAACTAAGGTTTAACGCCTATTGTTTGCTATATCATTATAAGAGCAAAGCAGGTAGTTCCCCACTCATTCCCCAACATAACCTAATATTAAAAAGCATACTATGCAGGATTGTACCTTTTAAAATATTTTTAAATGACCACAACCTATCACCACTGCCAATCTGTGCAAATACCCATGATGCTCTGCCTTCTGCCCCCTCTACCTCTGTTTGTTGTATTGGTGAGAGGGAATCTTTTTCTGCTAATATGTATGTTGGTGTGGTAAGTTCAAGATTTAAAAACACTTAATTTATTTTGTTGTGTTTTTCATCATTCTGTGAGAATGCTGCCACACTGATTTACATTTTTGGATGTTACAAGTTGGGAAAACTGGATCTCACATGGGATCTTGGAGAACAGTGTCATGTTTCCAACTAGGAATTATAAGTTAGAGGGCTGTTCAAATGGAATTTTCCCATTTGGAAGTACAAAGTCAACCAGTTCCCAGCTGTCTTGAACACAGCATAACTCATATAGCTTTAGCTATCCAACATCACATTTCTTCAAAACAGTGTGGTGTACTCTCTGTGCAGCTCACTTCTCCAGTCACTGATGGACTCAGCGAAAAAAGAAAGAAAAAAAAACTGTGAAGCAAACAGAGCTGCAGACACAGCTTGTTCAAAACCGAGAGCCAATCAAAACTTTGCTTTTCTCCTCTGGCGAGAATCAAAAGAATGGATGGAGATGAAAAGCAATGCAGAGTTGGCCAGTTTTCTGTTAGACTGGTAAGATAACCACATGGCTACTTGTCAGATGTCCATTACTGTTATTACATGTATTATTATCATGTAGGGGAACATTTTCTGCAATCCCATATGGCATGAGAAAGTCTCTGTTGCTGTTTCTCCCAACTGCAGAGGTGTGTCCTTGGCACCGAAGCTGGCAGGGAGGCAGCAACAATTTGAATAAACACAAAGAGGCAAAACATGTAGAGAGGAAATCCTGCACAGTATGCCTTTAAGTGATATCAGTGCAAGTATTCTGAATACTGAAGGAAGCTGAAAAATTTACTATTCAACAACTGAAGAGCTTTCAAGTGTGCTGTTTTCAACACTTTACATTATGGTCAAAATTCTGTCTATATGACCTTTTTTATTGCTACAAAGTGTTCTCTGTCTCTGCATATGCTTAAAAAAAGACAAGGAGAGTTCCTTTCCTCTCTGATTCTTTAAAGGGATTTTTGAATATATCCAGAAAACTGGTGCAAGGGTAGTGGAGGGGAGGGTAGCCCACTCTTTCCATATAGACTGTATACAGCCGAGACAAGACAGGAAACAGCAAAGTACAACAATAGCCATTCAGCCTCATTCAGTCTGCTACACTCATAGAAGCATTCGAACGCACTCAACCATGTGCACTGCGCAATTAAATCTATTTATGGTGTCCTAACAGTGACATGACACAGTTTATAATACAACAATATAAATACAGTCAGGAAAGAAATGCTTTTACTCCGGCGATGACATGAGACAAGTGTACACTTTTGTTGTTAAGTAAAACAGTTCCAGTTTATTTGTAAAGGGAAGAGATTTAAAGCTTGTGCCTGTTTAGTACACACTTATGGGCTAAATCAATAGTATACAATGAAAAGGAGAGCATGAGCACTGTTCCTCCAACGATAGCAATGATACCTACCATCATCTTGCCTCTGAGCATCATTTTGTAGGGAGCATCTCGGAGTGCACCTTCCCTCCTGTGTCAGTTTGATCATCATCTCATCATGAACAGGTGATTTGGACTTGCTGCAGCTTAATACGGTGATGGAATGGCTATTGCATACGATTTCCTGTCAATACAGAGGTGAGAACTTATTTAGTCCATTCTGCCAAAACTTGGCCACTGTGTTGCCTAACAGTGTACATTTACAGGCACACTAACAACCCACTTTCATTGTGATGAAGTCAATAAGATGCTTCAGTCCTATCATCTAACTCAGTATCTGGCAAAAGTCATGTAGCTGCACCAGGATATCTGCTCCTTCTTTTGATTTTTTTCTGATCTCATTTTTCCTAATGTGAACATGTCAAAAAGGTCAAGGTTTAAGCTGACTCGGATGCAGGGGAGTGTTTGTTCACAGATATACCACCAGCATGGAAAGTGGTGGTGGCAAAAACACTCACCCACCAGTTGTTACTGTGCTTTGACAGCCAACATCCCCGAGTGGTTTGAGGTGAGATTATGAAGATTATGAAAGGACCTTAAGGCATGTCTTGCTTTCAGCTGCTATAACACTGCTTGCGCCAAGGTGTTTTTATCACATCAGTTTGAACAATGAAGAAAAAATAAAGTCTGACGAAACATTCACACACTTTTCATCTGCTATCACGATGTGCACAAGCTGGATTACATTCTGTCACGTGCATCTCTGAAAAACCTAACCATATCTGTTAAGATTCTCATTCATCCAGGTCATGGTACTTCTAAGTGCTTGGTAAAGGCAACTGGACTTGTTAGAGGTTCTAGAAGACGTTTCGCCTCTCATCCAAAAGGCTTCTTCAGTTCCGGAACTGAAGAAGCTCTTTAGATGAGAGGCGAAACGTCTTCTAGAACCTCTAACAACCTAACCATGTAATCCTGGGTAAGTGGAGCTCATTGCCTAACTTAGAGCCTTGCAAATACTTTGACCAACTATCACCTTAATCTGATTATTCACAATGACCAGAGAATCCTGTAAAACTACTCAAGCTCTCCTCCTGGCGATTTAGTAATTATATTAATGATATTAAAGATCAACTGAATTTGACCTCTGACCACTACTGGGACAAATATGGTATGCTTCTGTAATGCATAAAATAATTAACTCAACTGACTTAACTGTACCTTGACATAGATTTGAAGCAGAACATAAGAGCTTTAAAATTACATAATGATTATAACATTTCTGATTAGAATAAAATTAAATGCCTGACTACCTTTTCTTATCAAAAATTTTGAAGTGTCCATTAGATTCTGTTTTTCAAATAGTTCTAAATAGTTTCTTAACCAAGAGAAAGTTCAAGTGAAACCATTTTTAGAAATTAATTTAAAAATAATATTCTACTTTATCGTACATAATAGGCTGAATTGAATAAAATAAAAATCTACAGTCCGTAATGATAGACATACCCTGACATGCTCTACATTTTATTTTATTTATTTGTTTGTTTGTAAGCCCCTGTTAAGAGTAGGACTATCTCAGGTCATGAATCAGAAAGGCTATGAAGACCAAGGCAGAGCTGATGCACAGTCTAACATTTATTATTCCTTCACTATGACACACTTTCCGAAACTATGAACTATTGTACGTGATTTTAAAAATTAAATTAAATTCAAATTAAACACATCACTGATCAAAGTGGGTACAAACAAAGGACCAAGTGTCAGGCAACCGCCTTGTTGTAAACAGATGCAGTGTATTTATTCTGTGTATAGAGACCTTTTAGTCAAAACAATAGGTGGCTAAACCCATTTCAGTGTTGATCAAACTTGTCAATTCAGTCACAGTTCAGTAGTATGGGTGGGGCCCAGGGGGACCCAACACACCCACATCAACTCTCAATCACTGCCTTTAATATTTGAACCACATAACGGCACAGGCCTCTTGGCTCATCATTGTTTGCTTCAGTATCAAACTAAGTGCACTATAACCAGAAGTCTCACTAATAATAAACATCAAGCTAACGTGCTGTTGTTTGAATGAATGGATTAGGCTGCAACAAGCCCACAGCGAGCCTGCTGGCCCCGTCTAACATCAACAAAATACGGCT
>OMKZ01056105.1:0-24615 GCA_900302535.1 Neoniphon sammara
TAATAATAATAATAATAATAATAATAATAATTATTATTATTATTATTATTATTATTATTATTATTATTAGCCTAATTATCAACAATTTCTTATTAGGTTATCACTATTATTGTTGTTGTTATAATTACTGGAGAAACAGGAAGCCCTCACCATTCCACACATCTGATTGGTTTAAATCTGAGTCTCTCAGCTTGTCTGAGAGCCAATCCTTGACAACCACCCAGAACTCCGGAGCCGCCTCTAATGGGCGCAATTTGAACAGAAAGGCTGGATGATATTTTTTATTCATCGGTTTAACGTATCAGCAGCACCTCATCCGGCCGATCCTGGGTCTGTGAACGCATAGAGCAGATTTTTCAGCATGCTTCTTTCTGGATTGGACATGGCTGAAATTTAACTGAACAAAGTGAAATGCATCTCCGGAGCGCTGAACCTGCTCCATCCCACACACAAAGCCTGTAACGCAGGCCGTGTTTTTTTTTTACTCGCATAGAAACGCCGTGCTGATGATGCTCAAACATGTCGGGGAATCACTACAAAGGCCACGAAGTCAGCTGTTGCATCAAATATTTCATTTTTGGATTCAATATACTATTTTGGGTAAGTATGTTATTTATTCATTTATTTTTAATTCCTGGCGTCTGCGCATCTCTCCAGTACAGTTATTATGGGTAATGTCCACAGAAGGCCTAAATCATCAGATCTTGTAATGAATACCGTTTCATTAAGTTGGTATTTTCAGTCAGATAAAGTGCTTCACGGGTTAGTTTGCCTTTTATTTAGCCGGCTATGTACAGAGAAGAGCAGCTGCAGGTCACTTCAGATAGTTCCGAAGCACTAATCGGCTTTTTGTGGGCTAGCGGACTAATGACAGCTCACGCCTCCGTATTACAGGCTTATCATTCAAACTGGCACATTCATATCAGCTATAAGTAGTACTGGACTACGAAGGCCTGGGATGAAACCAGCTAGTAGTTTTACCACAAATCCGGACCATTCCCATATGCCAAAAAAAAAAAAAAAAAAAAAGAAAAAGAAAAAGAAAAAAAAACGTCTTTTAGACTACAGAATGTGTTCAGATATCTTTCAACATGAGCAAAAATATTGATATTACTAATTTAAAACAGATTTTGGACACTGGAAATTAATTTTCTTCCAGTGGACTTTTGTTCACACCATAAAGCCTATGCGAGTAACCTACTAACTTTTATGCTTTGGCAACGCAAAATATTGTTCAGCTGAACACTTTTTGGGCTAATAATCCATTTATTCTGTTGCGATGCTTAGTATCTACCTTTAGTAATAATAATAATAATAATAATAACAATAATTGTTATTATTATTATTAGAATATTGTTATAATATAAACACGAAAATGCAACTTTATGGCAGATTTTTTTTGGTTTGGACACACGTTTTTTTTTGTTTTTTTTTTTGGAGACATTGTACTTATCCTTAGAATATGAACATCACTATGACATAAATGAGGATGCATCAAACAGAGTTGTCCAGTAGTATGACACAGCTGTTGTGTTTTCCAGCTACTGGGCATGGCCTTGGTTGGTATTGGACTGTGGGCATGGAGTGAGAAGGTGAGTATAGACTGAGCAAGTTACAGTGATATTGGCCCTGGAAGACAGAAACAGCATACATGGAAACCCTAAAGGGAGTTTCTGATATTGTTGATGATTCCTATATTTGACATTCATGAAGCTGAAATCAGTCTGTTCTGTTTAAATTAGCCATAGACCAATGTGGATTTAAAAATGAACACTGATATTGCTTTGATTGAAGCTACCAATAATTGACATTGTTCAATATCTATAAATTTGACCATCATGCCAGGAATTAAAAAAGGAGATGTTTATGTTCATGCATACTCATATGAAATCTGATCAAAATGTCTCATAAGAATCAACTCAGGTGAAGAAATACATCTGATTTTTGATAAAAATACAATATCAGCCCCACATATCAGTCTAGTTTAACTCCTGTCGCTATATTTTTTATGTATGCTATAAAGTGTTTTTCGTTGCTCTATTACTATTTTGCTGTTGCAACGACCCAGTTTCCCCATGGAGTTCATTAAAGTTTCATTCTATCTTATGTCACGTCGTTTTGTCCCACTGTGCACTTTACTGAAATCTCCAGCCTGGATTTTGTTTAGTAAGTTGTTATGATCTGTCCTCCACCAGGGGGTCCTGTCCAACATCTCGTCCATCACAGACCTGGGGGGTTTAGACCCAGTCTGGCTCTTCATGGTGGTCGGGGGGGTCATGTTCATTCTGGGCTTCGCCGGATGCATCGGAGCGCTGCGAGAAAACACCTTCCTGCTGAAGTTTGTACGTTCCTCACAAAGTCGCCCGACTTCTCTCACAACCTCCCTCACTGCTTCTGTAACAACTAAATATCTTCAGTCTGCACTCCAGCCAGATGGTGATCTATCATAGATCTCATGGGAAACATTGTATTTTGTAATCAGAGAAACAAAGTGTAGTCTAGTGCTGCCTTCCAGAAAAGTTGGAGGTGGGGAACTCCTACTTGATATTTCTGACTTTCAAGTACCAAGTGTTCCAGAGCGGGAGCTTGAGAAGATGATTTATATAACAGCATCATGGTCTTGGCATGTTAATACACACTTTCTAAAAGTAGTTACTGATAGCTATGCTCGCTTATTAAAGAAATACTCCAATGTTTTGGGCAAAATACCCTTTTTCCGCTTTACCCAGAGTGAGACAAGATGTTTGATACCATTTTCACCTCTGTACTTCTACTGGTTTGGTTCCTGTGGGTCGCATTTTGTGTTAGCTGAGCATAAAGACTTGAAGTCTACAGGAGTCATTAGCCTAGTGAAAAAATAAACCTTACAGCAACTCTAAAGCAGTCTTATTTACAGAATGTATCGTGTATTTGAAATACATGTCTTGGATTTTTTTTTTAATGAGTCGTTTTAGGAGAAGTTAGATGGTAGGAACTCTAGATGGCAGGAACAATATAATGCTACCATCCTAAACCATTCCTACCATTCCTAAAATGACACTCATTTTTTAAAGAAAATTTCAAGACATGTATTTCATTAACGTGTAATACACAATACATTGTGTAAATAAGACAGCTTCAGAGTTGCTGTAAGGTTTTTCGCACAAAATCACCAAAATGCATTTAGCTTCTAAATCAGGAATCCTGACTTTGAACTTTCCGACTTCCATGCACAATCGAACGTAGCATAGGACAGTGATGGTTAGGTTACCGGATACTTCGGTTAGCAAGCTGACATTCTCTAAGCACAAAATTTATCAGGTTCATAGTGACAAGTTCCCAGTCAAAAACAAAAATGAATAATGTCTCTTGAATTCTGCTGAGAAAACCAAACTGTATGTTTATTAACACTGTTCTCATCCACTATTGCCCAAGAGCTCTGAACCTCCAACATGGCTGCCAGAGGCTTACATCTCTGTTCCTTTTCCTGAAAAGAGCGCAAATCCTCATATATTAACTTGTTTTGGTTTTATGACGTGCACTTAAAGCTTCACTGTGCAGCTTTAAATCGAGAAGTTTGACTGAACTGAGGACCCTTTAGACTCAACTGGCAAAAACATGGATTAAGTATATAATCTATCAGTGAGTTGTCCAACTATGAGAACTGTGTAGGCTCAGCTACCACATTACGTGCTTATTCCATCTTTTATGATGAACTAAATCTAAAGGGTCCTCACCAGAGTTGACCCTCTGCACTTTTACATAGTGCACCTTTAAGGTGAAAAAAAGGTGGTGACCTCTTTTCTGTAAATTGTTTGGTAAGCAAAGTTCAGGTTTACCTTCACATTAGGTAACACAAGAACACACTTCATATTTTCTAGTTGATCAACTGATGAATGTGCAGAAAATGGAGTGTACTGCAGATTAATCTGATGCAGTTACAAGAATATATTCATTGTCTCTCCTCATCTTCTGTCTTCTCCCTGTTCATCCTTCTGCAGTTCTCTGTGTTTCTGGGAATCATCTTTTTCTTGGAACTGACCACGGGAGTCTTGGCGTTTGTCTTCAAGGACTGGATCAAAGACCAGCTGAACTTATTCATCAACAATAACATCCGGGCGTACCGAGACGACATTGATCTACAAAACCTCATAGACTTCACTCAGGAATATGTAAGTTAGCAAACTCCATTTAAACAAATATTAACAAATATAAAGGTATAAGTAACAGTTTGTAAGTTTTTCCTACTGTTGACTTGCACTCACAAAGCTTGATTTTTCCACCATGTGGAAAGTTGTAGTTTCTCATTGCATCATAACATGATGCTTAACTCTGGTAGCAATTTAAATGCTCACTAAGTCCTCATAGGTACAACAGTCACAATAGTGGATGCTGATTGACCAATGACAGTAACTCCCTCTAATTCAAATGATGTAAACATGCTGAATGGAGGCTTTCCAGATCACATGCTGCAAACTGGCCTGATTTGAAGAATTTCAGTGATTCTTTAGCGAGGGGAGCCAATCAGGACCGAGTCTGGTTGTGATGCATTTACTGGAGTTAGTCTCAAATCGCCAGGGAAAAGGATGGATTATTGAAAAAGCAGTATTTTAAATTTAATCCCTGAGCCAAAACCAGGGATTAAATGATCATCTATGTCTATAAATAGGGGAAAATTTTAATTCTCATGCAAGGTCTCTTTAGGGTATCATTACATTTCCCTGTCTGTCTTGGGGTAGTGGGAGTGCTGTGGTGCGTTCGGGGCCGACGACTGGAACCTCAACATCTATTTTAACTGTACTGATGGGAATCCCAGTAGGGAAAAGTGTGGCGTTCCATTCTCCTGCTGCACCAAAGACCCAGCGGTAGGTGCTCCTGTATGGTCAGTTACATTTGTGTGTTTGTTATTGTTTGATGAATGGAGGATGTCGGCGGTTTGCCTGGATTTGTTCTTGAATAAGAGACTTCTATTTCCCATCTTTATACAGCATCTTTTACTGTTCCTCTCTTTATGCAATCCTGCAGCATACTGTGAACCTGCTTTAAGATCGTGTACATGCTACCAAAATAAAGTTTATTATTATTGCCATCTCTAGGAGGACGTGATAAACACACAGTGTGGTTATGACATTCGAGCTAAACCAGTAAGTAGCATCTTCTTTCTGCTTTACTCACTTTCTCTCAATCTTATACCTCTTAAAAACTTACTGTGAAAAGCAGTAAAAAACCTTGCCACCAACTGGTTTCTTTCACTGAATATGACTCAGTTTTCCTACAGTAGATTTCTATAGAAAACTAGATTTTTTTCTCCAAAGCTCTCTCTACTAGGGCTCTGGTTTTTGACATGTATTTTGTGCTAACATACAAATTTTTGACCATTTTTGTTTTCTTCAAGCATAAAGTGTTTCCTTCATAAAGTTATTCTTGGCAGAGTGGAAAAGCCCCTGATATGATGGATATGATACAATTTGATTGGTAACATATTTACTGCCAAATTCATCAATTCTACACCTTGGGAAGACCTGAACCTGAACTGATACCAATGAGACATTTTGATTAGATTTACCACAAGTACTGATGAATGCCATTGATCTAATTTTTAATATTTGTGGTTGTGGTAGTAGTAGTAGTATAGTTCGAATTATTATCGTCCTGGGTTTCATGATGAGTTTTAGTGTCCCATGCTGGTCTAAACGCAAGAGATTTGGAATTTGTTTTCAGTTTCCCATGAAAACCCCCATGAAAACAGTGCTGAATATTGGCAGAAACACCAGCTTCTGGCAGCTTCCCTCCAAAACGATTAGTGTGGCTGTAAGACACAGTAGATATAGAAAAAGCTGAAGAAAAGGTTTCCTGTCCAGGGATTATAGTGGTGTACAAGTAATCAAAATGTAAGCTTTGTACATCTCAGGACTCGGAGCAGAAGGACTACATCAACGTGAAAGGCTGCGTGCCGCAGTTTGAGAAGTGGCTGCAGGATAACCTCACCCTAGTAGCCGGGATATTCATCGGCGTTGCGCTCTTACAGGTAATATTATTATTATTATTATTATTATTATTATTAACAACAACAACAATAATAATAATATTCCATATCAACTATGGAAGGAAAGCATCCCTTCAACTGCCCCCTCAATGTTACTTCATTTGTTTTTATGTGTTTGTTTTACACAGATATTCGGGATTTGCTTGGCCCAAAACTTAGTGAGCGACATTGAAGCCGTACGGGCAAGCTGGTGAGAAAAATGATCTCTTCTAGTATTATTGCTTCAGTTCAGCATCTCATATCGTCTCCCAAGCCAGGTTACCTCTTCCACAATCTTCAAATGCTCCATCGATAAGTTTGTAATTCAGCCTGTTAAAATTTGAGGAGAGGAAGCTGTCATCTTCCACCAGAAAAACTCTTCGTAGAGTATTCGACCAGTCACAACATGGTGTTCACGAAAATGTATTTCCCTAACCAAGACAGCTAGCTAGAATGATACGGCAACAAAATCAATAGAAGAAGACACCTAAAGACGTAAAATGTCTCTGCAGCGAGGAGGAACCTTGCTTGTCATGTAGTGAATTTTGCAAAGTTCTGAAAGAGTTAAATTGAAAGTATATTTTCAAATTTTCATTTCTGCTCAGCAGCTAGCTAGCTAGCCTTCGACTAATTTGGTTTCGAGTAGGAGGTATTTACACATCTGCACAGGGGATACGGAAGTGAGGAAATGACCGGATATCTGCCTTATTTTGCTACTCACTTTCAGCGCTTCAGAAGTACAGACTAGTAGGCAGAAGCATTTGGAAACTGTGGGAGCCAACATGTCTGGCTTGTGAGACTATGTCTCATATAACCTGACATACATACTCATTGTTTTTCTCCACTTCTGCAGCTCTGCTTTGCACCCATTTGTTTTCGATGCTTTGACTAAATTTTTTAGTCAAGACTTATGTGTTGTTATGTATTATCCACAGAAAGTCACTTACACTGCAGAATAGTTAATAGAGCCTATTTAAGCTCACATACTTCTTTATGCTGTAACTTTATATTGCACATCAGAATAAGTAGCATCAACTGATCAGGTAAGGTTGTATACATTAGTAGTGAAAATATGATCAATTTTTGTTCAGATTGGTGGCCTTATAATCATCACTGATTTATTCAGTAAAACCCCACTGATTATATAAAATCATATGAGCCATTCTGAAGCCTACAACAGGCCTAGAACATGTCTTTTTATGGAGCCAGTTATAAACTGAACTACCATGGTCAATAACAGCTGGAGGGTATTTTACAACCGATCATGTCATTATGATGCATTAGCTACTGTTTGCCTCTGGCTAAAACGTAACTGGAGTTCAGGTGTAATGTATTTTGGCTTTGCTCTTGCTACGCATCGTTTAAGTCATTTCTTAACCCTTAGATACACAGAAACTCTTCCATGACTAGGTCAAAAATAACCCAATGATGAAATAAAATTGGCCCTTACAAAAATTAGTTAAGTATTTATCCAAAAAAAAATTAATAATAATAATTTTGGCATTTTGATACATTTGGAAATTGTGGAACAAAATTGGAAAAGCATGGACAAATAATGCACTGTTCTGGTACACATAGATGTTACTGTGATAAGTAATCTTCACTGTGGTAAGGATAGGTAAATAATACTGAACCCAAAACTTCAGTCAAATCAATAAATTAATGTTTGGATAATTGTGAAATTAAATTTTGAAATTAAAAAAAAAATAAATAATATATAAATTTTTTTTTTTTGCAATCATAGACATGTCTTTAAAACATTTTCTTAAAGCAGAACAAAGCCTTTTCCTCTAATACAGTTTATTTCTGCTAAACTATGTAATATGACAATATTGCAGACATACGCAGCATGCTATGCATCTAAGGGTTAAAGGCTAGAGCAAAACATGAATTCTCTACCATGACTGCCAGCAACACTAAGGCTGATGGGAAAACAGGGAGGAGGGTTACTGAGCTTCACCATCATGATGCCAAAACTCACCTCACACCTCATTCTTCCTCCTCCTGCTCCTCCTCCTCCATGCTTCGTCAGGGTGCCCCCCCCTCTCTCCATGCGCCGACTCCCACCTCACTCCGGCAAGAAAGCATCGGCTTACTACTCATGAGACACACACATGCTGTATGTGTGTTTGTGGCCGGTGGGTGTGATGGATCCATTTCGTCATTGTTTTGTCTTGAGCATTGCTGTGATTTGGTAGCTTGGTAGTCTCTTGTGTGGTGTGCTCATGCTGCGTTCAGGGTAGAGTTGGAAAGTCGGAAATTCACAGCTGGTAGGTGGGAATGCTATTTCCATATTTGGCAACATTGGCCAGAGTTAGAAGGGAATGTTATCAACTGTAAGTGCAATTTTGCTTTTCAAATTCACATATTTAAAAATGTACCACAGAAGTGTTTTGATAGTTATGCAGTGCTAAAAATGGAACTTAGAGAATAGGCTTGTTTTTTTTCCCAAGCCAAGATGCAATAAATTCCCATCATAATTACATGTAGCACAACCTCACCGCTAGCTTTAGTGAGGAGAAACTCACCACTCTGCTGTAGCTTCTTGCTAGCCTTCAACACAGTCCAACAGCGCAAAAACCATAAGAAATGTCCTTTTTGAAAGCACAAAACTCAGTACAATTGTGTGTTTATTTAATTTTTGTATTTATTCAGAACACATTTTCTACAACTTATGTTCATTACTATGTTTGGCATTATTTTTGCAATGACCACAGTACCTCCCAAACATTCGGAAACTTCTGCAGCGCAGCAGAGAGAGTGCTTTTGTAAGAGAGAGAGATTTCGTAAAGTTGTAGGCTTAGCACATGTATACAAAGCAAGGTATCATTGCAAATGCTAAATAAAACCTGTAAGAGCACGGTTTGCAACAGTCTTTCTTCATTGGACAATTTCTACATGTATTTGTCTGTACTGTTAGTTTCCCGCTTTCAGAAAGGACAAAGGACAGTTGCTTTGTTGGCATAGGATACCGCATCAGGAAATCAAGGCTGAGAAATCTTACCCAAATTTCCGACATGAGCAGCAGCTGTGTTGGATCCTTTTTAGTAGGAAGCCAGAATTCCGACTTTCTAACATCTCTTGGACGCAACATTAGTGGTGTCTGCCAGGAAGCATCCACCTCACTACAGACATGGAGAACACTCTGAATGTTGTATTTCAAAGAATGTTAAAGTGCAATCTCCTGCTCCTAGAGCCAGACCCTCAGAAGATTAACTTGAATGTTAGCAGTAATATTTGAAAGCTTGAAAATCTTTGACAAACAACAGTGTTAATTAAATGTACCAAGTATGAAGAAGTCATTGTAATGTTAAAGGAATATTCCAAGGTTTTGAGCAAAATGCTCTTTTTCCGACTTACCTAGACTGAGACAAGATGTTCAATACCATTTTCACCTCTGTACATCCACTGGTTCAGTTCCGACGGTTAGCATTTTGTGTTAGCTTAGCATAAAGACTTGATTTAGTTAGATGGTTGGAACTATAACCGCTGAACACATATGTTCAGCGGTTATAGTTCCAATCATCTAACTTCTCCTAAAACGACTCTCGTTTTTTTAAAAAAAAGATGTATATTTCAAATACACATGATACATTGTGTAAATAAGACAGCTTCTGAGTTGCTGTTGAGTTTATTTTTTCACTTTCATGGAGCTAGGCTAATGACTTCTGTAGACTTAGAATCTTTATGCTAAGCTAACATGAAATGCTACCCATAGGAATTGAACTACTGGACGTACAGAGGTGAAAACGGTATCTAACATCTTCTTGGTGTATTGGAGTATTCTTGGAGTATTCCTTTAAAGGTAAAGAGAGCGCAGCACAACTCAAGGTCCACTACACCAACCAACCAACCAACCAACCAACCAGCAAATGACTGTTTTATAAGACCGCATAGAAATTGATTCCTGCTGTTGGATCGGATAGATAAAAATGGCCACCAGCTGGGTTGATGTTAACACCCAAAGGCTGCATTCATTCTGCACATTGAATAGATTTCTGAACAGCTTCAGTGGGCCCTGGCAGTGTTGTTTCCTGCAATGATCCCTTTAAAGCTGTGCTAAATACCATCCCAGTAGTTCTGAGGCCAATCCACAGCTCAGTGCAGAGAAATTAAGTCCCTTGAAGTGTTTGTGATGGAGCACTTCTTGTTGAGTTTGGTGTTGATTCATACATCTGTTTTTACATCATAAAACCTATGGGAGTATTAGATATATTGTAGGGTTTTGGGAGCTTATATACAGACCTGAATCAGAATTTGTGTGCTGTAATGTGAGGGCGGACATGCCTTGATTTACAACAGCAGTGCACCGCTTTCTTCAAGGTCTGAAACAGGCCCAAGGGTCTACTAAAAACAAGCCAAGCATCTCTTTTCACTTTTTCCGATTCATTGTTATTAGAGAGGCTAAGAAACTTGGTGAAATGACGTTGATGAAGTGGACCTTGAAATCTCTATGCACATTATCAGATTGCATCGGAGCCTTTCCAAATATGCAATTAACAAATGGAGAAAGTGAGTAAAAATCACAGAAAAATAATTTCCTTTGTGGTGTAACACTAATGCAAGTAGATGAACGTCCTATGTCTGCACACTCCATACAGGGCTACAAAGTTGGGGTGGTTCGCACAGATAACACAGAGTCATGTGACTTACAAAACAATCCTTTCCTTCTTCTTTCTGGCCTTTTCTTCCCCGCTCTGTTCGTGGACAGCCTCTCACACACTGCACGACTGAAGCGGTTTCTCTGTGTGTTTCTGTCTCAACCTCTAACCTCGAGTCTTTCCTCTCCAGTTGCTGGTCGGGACGGTTGATCCTGTGCAGAAAAATGTGTTTTTCCCAACCCCTGCCAAACAAACCTCTCCTGTCTGTGCTGCTGCTTTTCTCTCTTTCATGATGCTGCAGTGATGTTTTCTGCTTCCCTTCATGTCCTGAACTTCAATATTTTTCTTGTCATGCTATCATAGAACAGGTTCCCTTGTAGATATCCGTAGGAAAATAGAGGTTAGAGTTTGTTTGCTGGTGAGCCACATAGGAGCATAAGAATGAATGTCGATTTGATGCCTTGACTTTTTGATCAATTAAGCTCTTCTTTCTCCTTTCTCTGCAGTTTTTTTACTTAATGCAGAAGCAGCATTCACATTCTAACAGGTAACTTACTAAATCGAGCATATTTAAAAAATAGCAGTGAAGAGGTTAAACCTCTTCAATTTTGTCTTTAAAGGAATACTCAAATGTTTTGGGGAAAATCCAGACTAAAACAAGATGTTCAATACCATTTTCACCTCTATACATCCACTGGTTCGGTTCCGATGGGTAGCATTTTGTGTAACCTTAGCATAAAGACTTGAACCCTACAGGAGTCATTAGCCTAGCTCTGTCAAAGTGAAAAAATAAACCTTACAGCAACTCTCAAGCTGTCTTATTTACACAATGTATCGTGTATTTGAAATACAGGTCTTGGAATTTTTTTTAAAAAAAGGGTTGTTTTAGGATAAGATGGTAGGAACTCTAACCACAGAAGATTTGTGTTAATCAGTTATAGTTCCTACCATCCAACTTCTCTTAAAACGACTCAGAGTTGCTATAAGGTTTATGTTTTTCACTTTAACAGAGCTAGGCTACTGATCCCTGTAGACTTCAAGTCTTTATTCAAGTCTGCTAAGCTAACAAGAAATGCTAACCATTGAAACCGAAGCAGTGGATGAACAGAGGTGAAAATGGGATCGAACATCTTGTCTCAGTCGGGGTAAGTTGGAAAAAGGGTATTTTGCCCAAAATGTTAGAGTGTTGCTTTAATTGGCTAAGCAAGCATTCCTTTTAAAACAGACGTCTTTTTTTTTTTTGTATCAGCTCCAGGTCTCTGCAGCATGCCTCCTTGAACATTGTGAGGAATCATTCAGAAAGGAGTTCACTGATCACCTGCACCATTTGTTCACTGAACCAGCACCTTTCCAATGCACTAACACATGGAAGCCTCTGTATATAACACTGTGTGTGAATATTGTAAAGACAGGAATGGGTGGAGAGGACAGTTCTAGATGCACTACATGCCTATCATCACAACGCTCAAGTTTTGATAGCTACACATATAGAGTGTAGGAGTTTTGATACATCTTTTTGATATTAGATTGGTATTTTTCACTGTGAAAGTTGAGCTCCATCGCTAAATTCATTTTCTAGGACTCGTCAAATAGTTATAGGCTTTTAACAAATTTGGACTTGGGTAAAAAAGAAACTGAGGTTGTGCTTTCTTCACGTTCCTTTCCACTATTTGTTCAGCGCTGCGGCACTGGAGAGTGACAATTTTGCACCCATTGTTATCAAACTTACATTGGTTTTGGTCCAGCACTTTCCTGGCTGGATAAATTTGCATTATTCTTTTTTCCTACCCACTGGATATTTCACTTTATCAACAAATCAGTTGATGGCACTTCTCACTGGCTTCGGCTAGAATTTAATAGAGAATTGTCATTTAAGATCTGGTTAGCAAACAGCTATTCGTATTTTGTTAATACTGCTAATTATTTTCCAGATACAAACTTAATATAAAGGAGGAAATAACAACAAATGTCTAGCTCAGCTACTCAACTTACATTTACAACTTACACTTAATGAATGATTACTCAACTGACAAAGAAGGATCATCCCTAATAAACTGATGCAGCATATTGCGTGTAGTCTAATGTGCTGTTACTGATGCAAGCAGACTGCTTCAAATATCAAGTACTACAGTTGGATGTGTCATGGCCGGTGATTGTAATTCTGCTTCAAGACCTCCATAAAGGTTTTGAAGGTTAAGAAAATGAATCATTTCCATCTCTAAAAGTTTGGAAGTTTGGAAAATCAGGACAAGTATGGAAAAAAACATTGTTCAGTCCTGAAACAAACATGACTACACGATTTATGTAGTTGTATACCTACTGTCCTTACACCTGTTGTGGTAATTATTGTTGTGAAGAATAATCTCCAGGTACAGAGTGATATGGCGTAGCTGTCACATTGTCTATCAGTATACAGTTTACTGAACACCAACCAGAAACTTTAAATCCAGTCTAGGAACTGAAGACTGGACAAAGTCTGGATTTTTGAAATGGAAACTGTACCATGTGCAGAGAGGCTGGTTTGATCAGCGTCTCTGTTTCAAGGGTTTAAACAGATGCCTGCTGAAAGCAAGCATTGCATTTTGTCATTTTGTTTGTCGTGCAGTATTTATTTTATCAGTGTTTCCTTTGCTCTGTTCAAATGGATATTTTGGAGCTAAGGTGGGATACATTCCAAAAACAGAGAACTGTTTAGCTACTTGACAGGTGTTTGACATCGTTTTTGATATTTTATACTTAATGGTATATTTGATTTTATAACTTCCATGGTGCATTGTTAAGTATTTCAAATGCATTCAGTCCCAGTTGACTGAGTGTTACTACTGACTACTGAAACTGACTCAAGTTGTCACTTTCATTTTCTACATATACAGTATATATGTCAGGTCTTGGAGGTTGTAAAATACTATGAAGTGTTGGTACAGTATGAACACTTGATCTCACTTGTTCCTGTAGGCCTCTCACTATTCACTTCCTGTACCATTTTCATGAAATAAGAGATCACAGTATATCCCACAAAAGAAAAAAAAGTAACTACCTCCTCTCCATTTCCTTGTCCTCGCGTCCTGTAAAATGTTGACTGACATTTTAATATCAATTAATATGAGTTAATAAAGGTGACAACAAAAAAGTACTTGATATTTTGCCTTCTTGAGTCTTTCAAGTGGTTATTTTACAGATCCTTTTTTTATTTTTATTATTTTGTTTCAATCTTTGGTGCTAAATGCTCACTGCTGTGGTGTTTCGGCACTGCTCTTCCCAGAGGTCACCTGTCAATCAAACAGTGTAGACGTGACTGTGACGTCTTTCTCCTTGGATTTTCTTTTCTTCTTAATCTTAAACCTTCCGTTTAAGATATATGAACTGGATATAGGATGAATCAGTTGAAAAAAGAGCAGCAAACAAGACATCTATTAATATGAAATGAATACCAATTCGAAAACACTTGACTGAGAGAGGAATAAAGACATAAACCATCACCAGCAATCATCTTTTAATTAATCTGCTGAGTTACAATCCTCCAAATGTACAACTCATGACATTTACAACAAACATTTAAGTTTATAGTATTGTATGCAGTTACTGTGGATACATCTCCATTGGCATGTGTCTTCAGAAGGGTACAAATCTAATAAATAACCATTCATACCTGACAAAAAGAGTGGGCCCAGACCAGTGAACACACCATGGCGTTTAACAGTGTTGGTACAGTATCCAACATGCTGAGGTGCATGTTGTCAGTAATCCCTCTGACTAGAAGAACCAACCATCAAACCCAAAGAAACCTGCCCCAGGAGAGGGGGGCTTAAAACAGTACGAAGACGGTGACAGTATGTGACTATAGTTCTCTGCATTCCGTTACCTGTTCTCACGACCTAACGCAAAATAACACACTCCAACAGTATGTACAGCGCTGATCCATCACCATCAAATGGTGCCGTTGCTCCTCGCTGCCTTCCCCAAGCAGTAAATCACAACACACATACATACACTCACACGTAGGAATGGTTGGCTGCTTCACTGCACTGTTAACCAGGGCTGTAGGACTTGAGTCTGCTCATCCCTGTACCTACTTTGACTCGGACTCATCTTGTCCTTGGCCACTTGCCTTTTTCCTGCCTATCTAAAAATATAAAAATGGGTAAAAGTATTGATTTTTTGTTTATTTTCTCCCCAGGACTACAAACAGTTCAGGGGAGTTTGCCTGTAGAAACCTGTGTATGTAATGGTCCTCAAACTTCTATACATTGGTTAGTCAAAATCCTATGCATTGGTTGGATGAAAGGTATGTTAGAGCTCCTGCAGATAAATCTCCATCTTTGATAATCCTTAAGAAACTCCTTAAAAGTTATTTTTACATCTGTGAAGACATGCACACGCTTCATAGCCTATTTGGGTCTTGATGTTCAGTAGGACTACATTTGTTCAGGTCTCAGTCTTCACCTGTTCTGAACTCAAACTCAACTGGAGCTGTTCTTGAAACTGCTTTGGATTTGACAACAGCCCTGTTCTTCACTACGTTTGCTTTTCAAATTCACACATGATTCTCTTTCAGCAAACAGCCTGACAGAACCTGTGGAGCCCCTAACTTCACTGTGCACTTGTTGAACGGGGGAATGTGTCTGAGCAACCGTACAATTATGGATCAAGATAAAATCTCCAAGGTCACCTCTTACAGAATAAGTGCAAAAAAGAGTTTACGAGACTAGAGGTGGGGCAGGTCAGGCTGTACTTTGGAGTATGCAAAGGGTAAAATGAACACTGACACACCTTCAACAGGACTAAAACATGCACGTTTTCTAGTCAGTTGATATTCAAACTACATGGGACACGACTGGGCACATCATGGATGGCTGCTTTTTCTTAAAAATAAAAAAAAATTTTGCACACCACAGGAAGTTTTTTTTTTGTTCTTTTGTTCACGTTTTCACTGATGGGTTACTGGCGGATGGTATCACAGCTATGGTCGTAAAAGAGTGTCATCTCTTATCTATTGCGTTAGGCTGTCTACGGCGCCTTGGCTCCCATGGAGCTGCTTGTAGCAGAGGATGCATGCACGAGTGGAGGTTGGGACTAGGGTTAGACAGATATGTATTTGCCGATATATCAGGCCGATATTAGCCTGACAGATTTCCTCCAGTCAGTGTTGTACACCTCTGATATGATGGAGGTTCCTCCCTGACCTCAGCTAGTGCATTGTATTTATTAATTGATATATTTTTATATCAGATGTGTGACCAGAGAAATCATTCCAATGTGGTGCGGGATGATTTCCCTCAACAATCTGTAAACCTGCAAAGAAACCTGCCTCACCCTGCTTTCAGGAGCTGCTAACCCACCTAAAGTAATTTCATTAGTATGGCTTTTGATGGAGGGTTTTCATGTTCCATGATGGTGTAGATGCTGTTTCGGAGGCTTTTCCACACTGACAAGAATAAGATTCTGGGGAAACCACTGAATCCTTGCAATTTTTTTAAAAAAGTTTTGGCAAGAAAAGGGTCAAATTCTGATATATTGAATATCGGCCAAAATATCGGCTATTGACACTTTCGATGGAAAAAATATGGATATCCACCTTCAAAAATGCATATCAGTCTAACCCTAGCAAAGATGGGTCACGGATAGTGAAATGTGACCATCAGACAGGCCAGCTGGCAGTTGATGCAACATGATACCTTGGCACATGACGATGGGGCACAGAGGGGAGCAGTCATGAGGAGTCGTGGGGTGGTTAGGTGGTCAGGCAGGCATTGGGGTGGGGGTGATCAGAGTCATTTAGCTCTGGGCAGTTAGCCGCTGCTCTGTAAGAGATGCCTGGTGCGACACCGTCTTATTCTCATGTGCCCTCAGCTTGGACACCACGTCGATGAACGCCAGGCTCTGGACTTCTTTATGAAGAGGTTCTGAGGAGAGAGCACAGAACGGGGATGAACAGGAGTCTTCACAAAGGTGGTGTTCAAAGAGGGGCCAACTACAGAGACTTTGAAACTGCATTATGAATCTCTTGGCAACCACGACAACCATCAAGGGGGAAATACACAACAAAGATGGTAGTGATGTGGTTGTAGATCCATTCAGTAACATTCTGAGTAAAAGTGAATAGTGAGACAAGGTAGATTTATTTCCTAAAGCAACTTACTTTGACAGTAAACTGACTTGTCTTCAGTCCTGGTCTCTACTCTAAAACAATCAAGTTGTAGCATGACAAAAGTCAGCTCAGCTAACGTGAACAAACTGTTTGCTAGCTAGCTAGCCAGCAGGCTAATTTAGTAAAGCAACAGTACATGATATTCACATCCTATAAACCATGAATCAGGTACTTCCATGTTCTTTTTGAGAACTAACTGGAGCAAAATAACTTAAAATGGATGTCAAGGGATTGAGATTATTTTTACATCAGGAAAATTGGAGGAGGCAAATAAATGAAGAAAAATAAAGAAAAATCACTCTTCCGGTCTAATATCTCAGCGAATGAGCCAATTCATGCTGAAATTGGGGAAATGTCGAAGGCCATCAAATCATAACTGCATTCAAGAAAGATGCAAACTGAAATGAGAACCAGTAGAAAAGCTGTTTTTCTCTGGGTGGAAGTATTCCAACTACTTTCAAGAGAAATAGTAGAAAAGGTGACTCTGGGTGGAAATATTCCTACTACTTTGAGAGAGGAATGATATGAAAATTTGGACAGCAATTCTGTTTCATCCAGTGTTGTTCCATTTTGGTAGTTAGTCAATTTTGAAATGGGGTCAAAGTGATTCACAAGATAATTAATATCTCATAGAAGCAATATAAAGGGATAAAAAAAACAATAAAACACTGTGCATGTACTGGGCAGGTCCCAGTGTGAATTTGTTGAAGGGTGCAGATTTGAGGTAGGGTGTTGAAGAACAAGTTAGGTGCTCAGTCGACTTTCACTGGACACACACGTTCCATTTGTTTCTTGTCAGGTCTCACCTGAGCCCATGACTGCACAGATGAGGATCATAGAGTTGTACTTTATCTCTGGAGCACTCCTCTCGTCCGACAGCAGCTTGTGAAGCACCGACACCAGGTTGGCTCCGACAAAGTCCTTCTCAGCTGCAACTGCAACCATGCGGATTCTCAGTTTTGTTATTGTGCCATCAATTTGCTAACCTTGATCCCCTAATGTGCTACAACACAGACCTGCAGGTTTACTTCGGAAATATGCTACAGCAGAAACTGAGGACAACGGATCCTACTCAGACTCAGCATTGATCTTTAATTTGGCCGCTCATATGTGCACTGATACCTTATCCAAGAGCTCGCATTCTAAATAGAGATTAACCAATAGTATTTGAAGTATCGGGATTGCCACCAATCCACCACTTAAGTACTAAGATTGACAAATGAAGTTGTACTGATGTTGCTACTTTAATGACAAACATTTTGCACATTATTAAACTTTTCCACCAGTAAAACTTTAATTTCCTGACAGCAAAAAGCTGAATGCAGCTATTTGTGAAGTTTGCAGATATAGCAGCTACTATTTAGAAGAACAGTCCTGCCTATTGGTTAAATGCCTTTCCTGCACTACAACACTGTTTTTATCTGTTAACATATTTTTAGTAAGTTAAATATAAATTGATTTATAGTTAAATATTGGCATAGGCAGATCTCCTTTAGTACCCTGTAATCATATTCATTTTGGGAAAAAAACATGGTGTAGGTGCACTTCTAATTTTAAATAAACAAAAATCCCCAATTTTTGATTACTGCTTCTCTTACAAGAAGAGAAACAATACCAATGTCTTTAATCAATGGATTACATTGATACATGCCTTCACCTTCACCATGCAGTTTCAGTTGTGCAACTGCTCTTCTTGACAAAATAAAGTGGTTCTAGTTTCTAAAGTGAAGGTTGAACACGCTGAACATCATTCTGGGTAAACCATTAACCAGGGGTGAAAAAGTACAAAAATATCCTACCCAAGTGGAATTATTGCTGCTTTGCTGAAATTTTTGAGGTTGAAGTAAAATTACCAGTTTAAAAATTCTATTTAACAAAAAGTAAAAAGTCACTAATTTAAAACATTCCAACCAAAAGTTACTGGGCGCCTTTAAAATTTTAAAGGAATACTCCAACATTTTGGGCAAAACACCTTTTTTCCGACTTACCCAGACGGAGACAAGATGAAATGCTAACCATAGAATCCGAACCAGTGGACGTACAGAGGTGAAAATGGTATCGAGCATCTTGTCTCACTCTGGATAAATCAGAAAAAAGGGTATTTTGCCCAAAACGTTGGAGTATTCCTTTAAAGAGTAAATTCGATCTTTCCCGTGTAATGGAAAAAGGACAAAAAAAAGAGTTCAATGTGATATTGTACAAGGTGTTATAAATTATGTTGAGCATTTTAAAAACAAGATTTAGTAAGGGCAAAATAGCAAGACAACAAACAGGCCAATACAGTCCAATAGTACTGTAGCTGGACTGATGTTATTTAAGTTATAATCATGGATAATTTGAGCATTTAATGTTAGTTACCTTGAAGTTACCGCCACCGTTATGTGCCAGATCTAACCCAATTTCTGATGCAAAGGTTATAGGGCCTATAAAACCTGCATTCTATAATTGGTGTGTATTAAAATGCAGCATTGTCAAAACATAAAACTTGGACAACTTAAAGCTGCATCAGGCAATTTTATATAAACAAAACTCGTCAGTCTAAATCATAAGGTGGTGCCTCAACTGAGAAGAAGATCTTACACACAGGTAATTGAGATGCTGTAGATTCATCCTGCTTGCCCAATTTGAATTCTAGGGGTCTGTTTGGACACTGGTGGGAAATCTCTGCTCACAAAAGGTGACAGATTTAAACTTCAGAGTGAAAACCAACTGTATCCCATACTAAAGCATCACAGGCCGGCCAAATTGGTAAACATGAGTGTGCTGCGTTCAGTTTACTGAACTCACCTCACAAGACTTCTGGATTTTGAGATTCAAATTGCTTTCAACTCTTGCTATCGTTTGATCTGTTAAAATGCAAAGTTGCCCAGTGCAGCTTTCAGAAATATTAAAACTAATGACTTCAAAAATACTTAAAATAAATAATTAATAAACAGTCAAAACACTGAAGAAAACCTGACCCAGATCCAGTGCTGCTATGAGGCCCAATGCCACCAGCGCCTCGTTCTGCATGATCATGTGCTCGCTGGTTGCCATGGTTACTAGGTGCTTGACTCCTCCCCCCTGGATGACAGCTCTGACCACTTCCTGAAATCCACAAACAGATTGCTGTGAGGACCAATCCTGAGATCTACTTCCAAATAAAGAAAGACACTGATTAGAACGAAGGTGGCGGTGACACATTCAGCTGCTCACAAAATAGCAAAATTCTGCTTGTCTGCTTACAGTAAAAAAGTTTTGTTGCACTGGTTTGGGTTACTTTCCACACACAAAGCAAAATTTCTAGCAAACCATACTTTATACTTTATTTTGAGAAATTTGGTTTGGTTCTATTTGGAGAAATATGGTCTTTTTTCTAGGCTAAAACTCCTTAACTCTAATTAACGGCATGTTTGACCCACAATGCACAATACTTACTAAATTTGGGTTGGATCACTCCAAATGAAAGGGTTTGGAAATGTATGAGGTTTTGGTCGAATTGCTAATGCATCCAACTAAGGGGGAAATCACTGAAATAACTGCTGCAGACCAGAGCTGTACCTGACTCAGAATTTCCTCAGCTGAATCATTTTCAGCCGCTCAATAAATAATTATACCATGTTTTTTTCACAGTCTTTCTGGCAATCGGAAAATGAATCGGTACAAGTTTCAATGTTGATAAACTACATTAATAATAATCAGCAATTATAATCAGTCATAATCAAACACAACAAAGTCATCTAAACATATTCAAGCTTTAAAAATCGAAGGCAGCTGCAGAAAGATTTTAACTGTCAGCCAGTCTGAATTACTGTGCAGTTTTGTTGGAATAATGAGAGAGTGCACAGGTATGTCTGGTTAAAGGAGTACTCCAAGGTTTTGCAAAATACCCTTTTTCCGACTTACCCAGACTGAGACAAGATATTCGAAACCATTTTCACCTCTGTAAGTCCACTGCTTCAGTTCCAATGGTTAGCATTTTGTGTTAGCTTAGCATAAAGACTTCAAGTCTACAGGAGTAATTAGCCTAGCTCTGTCAAAGTGAGAAAATAAACCTTACAGCAACTCCGAAGCTGTCCGAACTATAACCGCCAAACTATAACATGTGTTCATCAGTTACAATTCCTACCATCTAACTTCTCCTAAAACAAGTCTCTTTTTTAAAAAATTTCCAAAACGTATATTTCATTACCATGTAACACACATGATACATTGTGTAAATAAGAGAGCTTTGGAGTTGCTGTAAGGTTTATTTTTTTCACTTTGACGGAGCTAGGCTAATGACTTAGACTTCAAATCTTTCTGCTACCCATCGGAAGCAAAGCAGTGGATGTACAGAGGTGAAAATGGTATCAAGCAGCTTGTCTCAGTCTGGGTAAGCTGGGAAAAGGGTATTTTGCTCAAAAGCTTGGAGTATTCCTTTAAACGAAGGTCTTATAACTTTCTTTATTTTTTAAATGTGGAAATGTAAACAATTAGGCCTAAACAGACCTAAATTCACACTCCTTTAAGTATGTCCCCTGGTAATTGTTCTTACAGCAATGGACGTCACTCAGCACCCAAGCTACTGAACAACTATAGAAATATTATAGGAATACTATAGGCAGCAGACGCACATTGCTGTTTGTCACTGATCATAAAGGTGTGCCTTGGCAGAAATGGGCCACGTTTTATTTGTCCTGTTGTTGTATTGCAATGCACACTGACTGTCTTTAAAAGAAAAAAAAAGAATCCTCAACTTAAATTTCTCAGTCGACTGGGTTTACTATTTACTATCGATGATTCAAATATTTATCTTTCAAGGGGCAGCTGTAACTGTAGACCACCTCGATGTGAAAATATCCCTGGATTCAGATGATGCAGGAATGGTAAACTGACAGTTAGCAGATTGCTTCAAAAGCCTGGCGACTGACCTTGGACTTGCTGTGTCGAATGAGGGCCGACAGGAGCCTGTTGGACTCGCCCATCACCCCCGCGTGGTCTTTGGCTTCGCACCACTCCACCAGCCGCTCCACCAGCTTCCCATTGGTTCCCAGCTGGTCCGCAGCTTCAGCTGAACCCACAAACACAGCACGTGGCAAACTTAATTTACACACTAACACCAGCAGCGGGTTAGATGACACCCCATTAGCACCAATGGCTTGCTCCCTTTTGAAAACAGAGCGGGAGCTTATATATTTAGATGCTTGCTGCTGCAGTTGTATTACTGTGAAGACAATGACAGATGACATCTCTACCTTGCGTATCAATGAGCATACGTAACGTCCCCAAGAGTTTAAACTGGACTGGAGGCATCTCTGACTGCAAGAACTTCAACACCACATCTGACACGCCAGCTGACAGCATCTTAGATTTGTTTACCACTGGAGAGAGAGAAACAACAGAGTCAGATACAACAGAATATTCAAACAGAAAAGAGAGGAACATGGCGCAAACCTCCTTTTAACCACAACTGATATATATTTTTATGTGCTTTATTTTATTTCTGATGAGAGACCAATTTTTGCTTGCATTCTACTCATAGCACTTTATTTATATGAAACAATGTATTCTAAAATTGTATTTATTTGTGAGTAAAAACCCAATACTTACAATAAATCGATAAGTCAAGAGTAGTTATCAAAAATATAGGCCAAAAACATTTATTCCTAGTCTGGTACGCCCAGACCCGTCTGTTGTGTTGTTAGAAGGCATCTGTTGCCTTCAGAGCTACATTTCACCTATGCTTCAGAATATGTTTCAAAATATAGAAGACTGTCCAAAAATGCACTTGCTCATGTAAATGACAACTTGAAATCCGTTTTGGACACTGGACAAACATTTTCTTCCAGTGGGCTGTTGACCACATATCTGCGAGTCAATTCAAAATATTTTTTGCCTACTTAAAATAGATTTCAAATGAATGCTATCTACATGTACAAATAAATGGTTTTGTACATTTTGAAACATGCATTTGTAGATGCAGTGTGTCCCCAAAATGTCTGAAAACACTGGGAAAAGTAATTCCATCCATCTTTTTGAGGTGCAAATTTTCTATGCATACACAAGCTGTTACGATGGCTGAGTGTGGGAAGGGCTCAGTTCAAACGCCACTTTGGACGAGCGTCTTTCCTCCCAGACAGCCAGTATTCTGTATGTGAACTGTATGAAAAACAGAAACTTCCGGTGTGTTAGACTGATGTATTGCTTCACAGACTCACCGGGTATGGCCAGGTTGCGCAGGGCGCTGAGTGCTGCATGTTGAACAGTGACGTTTCCTTCCTCAACATGCCGGTCCAACAGCTCCAGAAGTTTCTGCACAATACCAGTGTCCACCATGTGGATGCAGTTCCCATCTACAGACAGAAATGCAAGTTGAGCATACCTTGATATTTTGGGGAACCTACCTTTATTTTGTTGCTGTGACCTTTCCCCACATGGGTCATTACAGCTTCACCTCAATTACTTTACCTGAGTTAATGCTAGGACCTCATTTTTCAGCAATGCGACATGAAGCTTACCGTTGCGGGCAAAATTGGCGATAGCCAGCGCTCCGGCCAGCTGCAGCTGATGGTTGTGGGACGGTATCCAGGACAGGACCCTCTGGAAAACACTGCCCTTTCCTCCCTCAAACAGCTTCTGCATGGACTCATCTACACAGGACGTGAGGAGACACGTTACTGCGGCAAGAACATTCAGGTTACATCAGTTCTTTTGGTCTGCAGATATATCAGGCAGATACTGGCTTATATTAAACACATCATCAGTCAGTCAGAGTCAAAGGGATTTAAAGGGATGGTAAACCCAGTTAAAAATATGAATTTTCTTACTTAGTATTATTCTTGAGTTCTACGCATCATCCACCAAGATCCAAAAGTTCCTAAAAGTCAGTAACTGTAGTTAAATGGAGTTTTAGAGGCTGTGTTTTCTACAGTAACACATTCCAGCAGGGCGGGGTGGGCTTTAGTTCCCTTGTAGGGTAACAATATTGTCTGGACTCTGGTTAGACCAACCAACTGTCCAGCAAAGTGAAAATATCCCGCTTGTTGGAACTGAAAGAGCTACGGCTCTTACTAGCTACAATATGTTAGCTAATGTTTTCCTAGCTAACATGGCTCACTCACTAAAAACGTGAACTTTGGAGGCTTGTAGTAGTAGAGTTTTAGTGAGAAAGTCCAAGAGGCACAGCTCCATCTATCAGACTGAAGCACTTTGCTAGCCCTCACCTCTTCTGATACAATGTTAGATTGTTAAAAAAATCCTGGTTGAAATGGTAGATTTCTATCCATGAACAGCACAAAATCAGCTGCTGTGCCGCTGAGCTAACAGTTCCTGTTCCTCACTACCATTTGATGAGCTGAGTGGAGGAGAACAGCTGCAGCTGAAGGCTGTCAATCAAACGGGGGCAGGAGGCATAAAAAGTGAGGTGTGTTCTGATTGGATCGCTTCACTCTTACATCTGAATGCAGCTTTTAATCTTCAGAAAAAACGCTGGTTTGACCCAGGGGAAATCAGCTGATAGGCCTCGCTCTGCACAGAGAGGACTTCACATTCTCAGTTTCAGCATGGATGACATTCCATTCACTGATAACATCAAAAACATTTAGAGAAAAATTACATATTTCAGTTCACCATCCCTTTAATCACTCTTTAAAACAGCACAAAACACATCATCATTATTGTTACTGTTGTTGGTATTATGTATAAGGTCAGTAAACCACACAGCATTTCTTATTAAAAGAGCGAAAATAGACGAAATGCATGAACAAATTTTACACTTTGAATGACATACTTGACAAATAAAAGGTCCTTGATCATATTTTATTATTTTCCTGCTTTTATTTGGAACCTTTGTGTGAATTTCAATTAAGCAGTAAACAAAATATAAAAGATGGATGGAAGGA
>OMKZ01056105.1:31949-59620 GCA_900302535.1 Neoniphon sammara
CCTACCATTCTCTGCAAGTGGAGCCAAAACCTCAAAGATCATCTCCTTCTTCTCGTGCTCTGACTGCTTCTGGAAAAGACGCACCAGCTCCTCGGCGATGTTGGTGGAGGCAAACTGCTCTTTGCTGGACTCTGACAACGCAACAGGAAAAATCCTGATAAAACCCTACACATTGTCTGTATACTGAATTTACTGGTAAGATGAATCGTTTTTACAAAGTCTCAACTCACTGGAAAGACTCTGTTACACTTAAATGGAACAGAATCTTCATTAATATCATTAGTAACACCTGTGTTTACCTGCTAGTTCATGTCAAAATGGCTGCTGTGAAAAACACACGATGTAGCATGACATACAGCTGACTTTACAGCACAGCGAGGAGAAAAGATGGGTAGAAGTTGATTCCACGAGTGTAACACCAGCTTTTTCTTCAAACAGGACATTTGCTAGGTATCAGAGTCAGTGATGAAATCCATTTGGTTACCAGGCACATTCAGCAGGCTGCAGCTTGCACCATGTGCACAAAGGGCAAAGCAAAGGCAAAGCAAGAGCGCTCTGAAAGGAAAAGGCTGTGCAGGGGAGGTATTGTTACCCAAGCTGTCATCTTTGTGCCTCTGTACACTGCTTTGTGTTTTGGTGGCACACGGTTACGGCAAACATAATCTGTGTGGTCACTAGACAGATTATGGCACTAGACTCTAGTGCTACAACAGTAATTCTCAGAGGGTTATATATGAAAAAATATGATTGCTTTTTCATATTCTTAAGTCTACCTCATAAAATGATTCGCAGTTTCTGCAAAATAATTAGAGGTGTAACAATTTAATTGTTGCAGCAACGCATTACTGATAAATTCTGCCAATTAAACTGCATCAATTTGCTACAAGAATAGAAGAAACTGCTCTGACCTTAGCCTAAATCAATACAAAATGGTTTCAATTGATTCATTCTCAACCCCAAAATAAATAAATAAAAGACCTAACGTGGTGATCAAACAGAGTACTAGAAATTGCAACTTTCATTTTATTTTCATTTTTTTAGATTAAATAATGTTAAAGTAATTCTGTTGTCTGTCTTTTTGGTTTCCAGAAGAAAAAGCATAGTCTTTTATTATCACACATTTCTTTGATGGTCATAAGTACTGAATCTAGTTGCTGCCATTAATCATGATTTACAAACTCCAAACTGAATTGTTCCAAAAAAGAAAAATTGTTCATAAATCAAATTGCCAACTAGTGAATCATGAATCTTTGTTAAGCCAAAGATTCACACCCCTATAAACCCCTATAGCTGCTACCTAAAAACTGGAAAAATTAGTCAAATTTGGTATCATATTAGACAAGAAATTATGGATCATCATAATATGGATTCCAAATAGTTCTCCATGACACATGTACTGTTCGATCTCCAAGGACATAACTTATAAAAATTACCTTCATGTTAAAAATGCTGTGTAATTTATTCACTAATCCTGCACCAATGTCATGAAAACCTGCCGCACTGAACCAGGCAAACAAAGATTACAGAAATTAACAGTTTGTCAAGTTCACGCACAATCTAACTGAAATGTAAACGACTTTCGACAATGTGAAAAGGATCATGGAAACTCCACAACATGCTAGTTTTTGCACTGCTTAAAAGGTGCAGCACATCCAGCTGTACTCACCGAGCTCGGCTAAATTCCCAAAGGCGATGAGGCACATCTCTGTCAGGGCGGTGTTGTGGGAGTGGATGCCCAGCAGCTTCACCAGGGTCGGGATCACGCCCATGTTGATCAGCTGGGCCTGCAGGGAGTCTGAACACGACAGAGAACACAGAAGACCGACAGTCAAGCCCGCCGTCCTGACGGATACGGAGATGTAAGGAGAAGAAGAGAAAGGCTCATTTTTGACTGAGAGCTCATACCCTGCATTTAAATGAATGGTGGGGTTTTGATCACTCTTATTTTCAAAAGATTAATGTGTCAAGTCAAAACACCACAACCCCACTTCCATGCTGTGTGCATGATACCTTACCGAAATAAAAACCTGGGAACCTCAGCTGTGTGTGTACATACTGATGTGTCACGTCATACAGAAACTATCAAATGCTACATTCATTTTACAGTTCTGTAGTATATACTAGTGATGCGCTGGTCAGCTCTGGAGTGTCCTACAGCTTTATTACCCTGCCTGAAGCCTGTCCCGCTGTTGACTAATGGATCGCCAACCCCCTATTTCAAACCTGCTGTTTTATTTAAATGCTTTGTAAACATGTTTATTTTCACCCTGCTCAGGATCTTAGCCTGTAGGCTTGGCTTATTAAAGGAATACTCCAACGTTTGGGCAAAATACCATTTTCCTGACGAACCCAGACAAGATGTTCAATACCATTTTCACCTCTGTATGTCCACTGGTTCGGTTACTATGGGTTGCATTTCGTGTTAGCTTAGCATAAAGACTTGAAGTCTACAGGAGAAAAAAATTCCAAGACTTGTATGTCAAATACATGATACAGTGTGTAAATAAGACAGCTTCAGAGTTGCTGTAAGGTTTATTTTTTCACTTTGATGGAGCTAGGCTAATGACTCCTGTAGTCTTTGTGCTAAGCTAACATGAAATGCTACCCACAGGGACCAAACCGGTGGACGTACAGAGGTGAAAATGTTATTAAACATCTTGTCTCAGTCTGGGTAAGTCAGAAAAAGGGTATTTTGCCTAGAACATTGGAGTATTCCTTTAAAAGGCTTACAAATAGACTGTATAGTATTATTTTTTTTTTCGCTTGTCTTTGAGCCTACTTTGTTGAAATACAGAACAGGCTACAGCCTATTAGTGTTATTTATTTATTTATACTTTTTACTGAATTAGATCTATTATTTGATAGATTATGGAATAAACAGACGAGCTTTACAATGAAAAAATTTTTAAAGCTCGGAGTGATTAGGACCATTTATCGAAATTTCTGGGACTGTTTTACTTTGTTGCTCAAACCAAAGCACACCGTGCGCTCTGTGCATAGAATGGAAATCCTATCAGTGTAATGTAAAGTATTTCTACTAATAGTATTTTGCAGCAGATTTACATAAACGAAAATTAAAAAGACAGACTTCTTTGTTGATTAACCCACCCATTATCTCCCCAAATGAAACAGGAAGGTTTTTTTGACCTGTAGCTGCAGGTGCTGCAGGTAAGAACCACAAGGCCCAAAAATGCTGAATCAACCCGTGCATCACTAGTAGGTACTGAAATTTATGTTGATGACCTGATGATGCACAAGAGTTAGAGCCCAGTCATTCCAGTTTGTGGCCCAAGTGATGCTGTAATATTAACTCTGTTGCATCCTATGAATTAATGAAGAAATACATGATTTACAGAGATCATTCATTCCCATCTACCAAAGACACAGGGATGACTTTGTTCTTGGGTTTAAGGGCATGTTGAAAAACGGGTCAATTTACCAAAAACTCTATCCCTTTAACCAAGCATTCACACTGCAAGCAACATGATCAACAGCTCTCCAGACGTTTGTTCATTTTCCGTGGAGCTGAGTGACCAGAGAAACTTGGCTCATGTGCAGACGCTCAAAAGTTGGCCGTGACTGAACTTACCTGGATCAAAAGCCAATCTGACTTGCCTGCTCCCTTGCTTCCTGACCAATATGATTTTGATTCATGAACAGGAGTAAAACCTGGCAAGTGCAAAAATGGATGATAAGCAAACCATTTGAAGCTTTACAATTCTTTAACTTGGAAAAGGTTTTGACAGTTGTAAGTATGTCAAAAAATGCCTGGACAACGGTTAAACCCATTGTTGGGGTCGATGGTAAGCTCATGTCAAGTCATTATATTGTTATTTCAGTTACTTTTGACAGATGACAACTAATTTGCACTTGCTAGGTAGCTTTTTTTAACCAATCAGAACTGTATAATATTACTGAGGAAATACAAAAACAGCAAAAAAATACGATTTGTATAAATCTATGTTTCTTGGTCAAAACTTCATACTACTACATAGACCACAACCTTCTTGCCCACAGTTGCTCACAATGTGAATGCAGGGTAAAGGATAAGAATGGGGGGGCTTGGTGAGTCAAATTATAATGATGGGATTATGTAATTTGAATAGAAAATATGGAGCCAGGAACCGTTTCACGCAGATTTCTGCTATTCAAAACAGACATGTTCTCATCTGTTATAAAAGACTTGAGTATAAACATAAGATGTGAATCAGGGACGGAGTCAAGTCAATTCAATTCATTAATCTATAAATATTAAACACAGAAAACACTTGAGACATAACTGTAAACAATTACCACTTTGAAACCCATATTTAATAAGAACTGACCCTGACTCTGGTGTTCAATTCACTCTCTTGAACAGGAGGCTGAGTTAGGTGCAACCAAGGAGACAAATCTACACTCCAGTTTCTTTATATGTGAGCAATTACATCAGTGATGCCATTTCAATGTAGAAACCTAAAAGCAAATGTGTAGATGTATTTCCCTGGTTACAGCGAGAAGTGGTAGAGCTATTAGAAGCGCCTGGAGAGGAGAAAGAAAGCACTTGGATTTAGTTTTTACCCAGAAAACAAAGTAGACAAACGGATGTTGAGAAAAATGGGGTAAGAGTGTAGTACATGAGCAGCATGAAACAGAAATGAAGAGATAAAAAAAGAATCAAGTTTAGAGATATGAGGAAGAAAACTCAAAAATGTGTAAAATGAGATCCAAGTGGTTATCCTTTTGGATCCGTGTGCAATGTCAATCAAGACTTAACGGAACAAGACAAACACCTAAAAGCCAAGTCACCACAAACATCTAATCACTCATCCATGGCAGGATAAGGCAAATACTATGCAATTTTCTGAACAGCACCAATAAATCATTACCAATAAGGTAGATAACCTAAAGGTGCTATATGTACCATTTTAACATTGTTACCGCATTCATTTTGAGACATTAGCATAACTACTCTAGACCAAAAGACCATCATCGAGAAGACTGGCACCTGGGTTGGACTGGAAAATTTTGTGTATTTTTTTTTTTTTTTTTACAGCATAAAGGAGTCTGTTTTATGGCACAGTGCAGGAAGAGGGTGCCATTTTCAAATTCATTCTGGGCTAAACCTCTCAAGAGTTTTATCCTCTTCAATGAAGTCACAGATGCCATGTCATATCAACTTGGAATTTGTTCAAAACAAGCTCTGACTTGTGGTGATCCAACTCTTTCTTCCTAGTCAACCAGTAGCCCTTAATTCAAGCCATTAGTCGACTAGTCGTGGCACATTTATGATATTAATTAAATTATTTAAATACATATATTTTGGGGACATCAGAAAATGGTTTGAGTTCCGGGGCTGAGAAAGAATGTTACTGAGTAGCCTAACACTGTTAACAATGTGCTACATTACAGAGTATTACAAAACAGTTATAATGCTCATTTAAAATATAATTTTATAAGCTCAGGCACGCGACGTGAGCCGCCCGTTAAGGACACCAGCAAAAGTGGTAATGATTCTAAAGTGGATGCGCCTATAGAGAGAAATGCATATAAAGTTAAACGTGCAGTAAGCGAGGTAATTTCGCCTCCCAAGTACCCGCGGACACTTGGCTAAGACTAACAGCGCACATGACAACATGTTTATTTATCTCGGCTATCTAGAGTGGCCATGCTAACATTAGGTGGCTAACATTATGCTACTTTCATTTTTCAGATGATACATTATGTTTGAAGTCAACGACTAAATGGCGAATCACAATGACAGTATAAATTGGTGTGAAACATAGAGGCTATCAGCTGTCTCCATCATCTAGTCTGTCCACAGGAATATAACGAAATGAATTTTTCTGGGTTATATATATGTTTAAAAATGATACGCAAAGCACCTTTAAATAGTACCACATTCTGTGCCTGCCATATCCAATGTGCTTTATAAGGGCAATAATAATGAATTGTCCCATCAAAATGCCATATGCCCATGTTAAGGAGAACACATTATGTTTACCATTGAATCATATCAGCACTCACTTACTCACTCACTATATCTCTAGATATCTATATATTTATATCAATACAGATATAGTTATATAATATTTGGGGATCCAAATATCGCAATATTCAACATTATCAGATATAGTCCAAGTCTTTCAGGCACTGTACATATAGTGGTCAGAAAATGTTGCCATCTTAATTTTTAAAAGGACTTTGATCTCTTTCTTTAGAAATGACCTCAATGTGATGCCCCAGATATGATGTTACTGAGTGAGAGGTTTCTCCAAACATTAAAGGGGCAGTAAATAACTTTCCAGTTCTGTGCGATTTGTTTTCCTCGTAGCAGTAAATTAAAAGCTGCTTAAAAAAATACACTTCTGGGTCACTCGGGGAAATGACTTTCAACCTCAAAGAGAAACAAAAGGAAAACAAACTTTGAGAGAATCATGGCGTCATAAGACAAGGTAATTGGCCATGCTGTAATTTCAATCATACAATTACAGTAGAAATTGTGTAGCATCGTTGAAGTCAAATGCGTCACTAAAGGTCAAATGTGGTCCAGGCGGGAATGTTGCCACAGACAGCAGCTTTGCAATGTCTGCGATAATGCACAATGCAATGTTTTATATCAGTGGGTGATGGGCTGAATCATCACTGTGTGCACTTGTTTGGCATTTGATTGAATGAAACAAGTAGTCAGCTACTGGAAAGAAGCTCCTAAAACCGACTATAGCTCATCTGTTCCACAAATGAAATTCCAGTCTTCCCGAAATGTTAACAATACCGGAGCATCCCCATCAAACCATGATCCTGATGCCAAAGGGCGCCTTGGCACGAGGCTCTCAACAGCCTGTCCCTGACATGAAGACTCAAACTGCTGCCAAAAAAGTCAAACTATAGAGGTTGAATAGAGGGCAAATTCAATTTAATTCATCTGATGTCTATCATGGTCAGGAGTATCAAAGTAATGTGGGTTATATAGGGGTATGGTCTTTTGAGAAGAATAAAGTAGAAATTAATGCATTACTGAAAAACATTCTCGTTAATGTGATAATTACTGATTGAAAGTCCTAGTCTACCCTCCTTTTTACTTACAGTGATTGAATCTATTTCTATGATATTTTATTTAGCCTGTAAAACAGAATCAAGATTTTGTCCAAAGCCATATTATTCTAGCAACAAAAAAAGGTAAATATTGCTGACATATTGACGTAATTTCACCTATCAGACATATTTTATAAGTACATTTGCAGAACCAGCGAGAACAGTGCAGACATGAATGCTCCAAGCCTGGTGGGTGCATTATTTTATCATTTTTACAGATTAACCTCTACTATTTAAGCCAGGGAGAGGAAATACACTGCAGGCTATTTGATGATGAATTTATACCTTTTGCAAAGCAGAAGTTGAGGCTGGGCTCAGCAGTTGAATATAAGCTAGCACAAGGTCATTAATTTGTGAAAAGCAAGGGAAGCGCTGGAAGAAAACAGATATTGGATGTATCCTACCTGCTTAGTCTGTCTACATCATAAACTGTTACAGGGCAAGGTACTGGGGGAAAAGGGAGGACGAAAAGCATATATCACTGCTACTGTCACTACCAAAGCTGACTCTGAGCAAATATTAATAAAAAATTGCAGATTACCTCAAAGGCCAAGTTGGAAAAGCAACAGAAAGCAGGGTAGATACAACAAAAATAAGCCCCAAAATAGACAAGCACAGAATGTTCTAGTACATGTACAGTTCGACCCTGCCTGTCTCACTCCAAGTAAAATTCATGTGTGCAACTTGTGTATGAAACATAAAACATCCTCTGATTAGTTTTAGTTAACAGTTCTTCTTGGGGGGAAGATGATCATTACCATTATCATTGCTATAGTTCATCAGCATGCCACAAAAGACAGTCAAGAGCTTCTGATTGTCCGGCTCAGTATTTTGGGAGAGGGACTTAATGTGTTCAGCTACTATCTGAGCCCCTCCCGCCAGGTCAACTGCACTCCTGCCCTCATCTGCAAAACAAAGAGGTCAGGACATAAATCAACCACAAGGGAAAGAAAGAAAAAAATAAATAAATATATCACACAACCACAACCTGAAAGAAACAGAAATGAAGGCAATGTTAAAGGAACACTCCAACGTTTTGGGCAAAATACCCTTTTTCTGACTTACCCAGACTGAGACAAGATGTTTGATACCATTTTCACCTCTGTACGTCCGCTGGTTCAGTTCCTATGGGTAGCATTTTGTGTTAGATTAGCATAAAGACTTGAAGTCTACAGGAGTCATTCGCCTAGCTCTGTTGAAGTGAAAAAATAAACCTGTCTTATTTACACAATGTATCAAGTATATTTGAAATACATGTCTTGGAATTAAAAAAAACAAAAAAGAACAAAAAAAAACGAGAGTCGTTTTAAAAGTTAGATGGTAAGAACTATAGATGGTAGGAACTATAACCACTGAACATATGTGTGTTGGTTATAGTTTCTACCATCTAACATCTCCTAAAACAACTCGTTTAAAAAAAAAAAAATTCCAAGACGTGCATTTCACTACCGTGTAGCACATGATACAGTGTGTAAATAAGACAGCTTCAGAGTTACTGTAAGGTTTATTTTTTTCACTTTGACAGAGATGGGCTAATGACTCCTGAAGACTTCAAGTCTTTATGCTAAGCTAACACAAAATGCTACCCATAGGAACCAAAGCAGTGGATGTAGAGAGGTGAAAATGGTATCAAACATCTTGTCTCACTTTGGGTAAATCAGAAAAGGGGCATTTTGCCCAAAACATTGGAGTATTCTTTAAGTAAGCAATACAAAACATAGAAATCAATATCAAATGAGATTGTAAAACTGTCACAGTACTGAATACAATCATTTGGGAGGTGGGGAAAACATCGCAACTGAAAAGGTTTCGTGAAATTTTGTGAAATGCCACAACTCAACCAAAATGAGAAGAATTCTAACCTTTTGAACAAAGCTCAGCTACTTCAAAAAAACAGTTTATGGCAAATCTGTTTTGGCATTGTCTAGTCTTTGTGAGCTACATCTACTGAAGGCCAATATAGCCTAGTTTCTGTGAAAAGCACATTATACTTCATAGCCCTACAGCCAGCTGTCTTTACTTGTCTTCTGTTGCTCCCATCCCACATTTTGCAGTTAACAGATAAAATACAGCACATCATACTCTGGATGCAACTTAAAGGTCTTGTTGGAGGCAAAAAAGTGACTGTTCTGACTCCTACGCTAACAGAACAAAGGCTTTCTTTGGTCAAAACAACAAACCACACAAGTGCAAGTACCTATGCTGATGATTCAGTTTATACAGAACGAATCCTGCATGCAGTGCCTATTAGAGCCTTAAAGAACAAAAGATTTGAGCAGTTCAGGAGTACCCAGATGACAATGAAAGCACTCTGCTGCACACTGGAAAGCTTCAGGCCTGCTTCTGCTTTCAGACCCTTATTGTTTCTTTAGTGCAGTGATAAATCCGCAGGAGTGAACATGGTGTTTCTGGACAGGGTTTGTCTGGGAGGACAACTGCCAAAGGAAGCGTTAGATGAGTCAACCCACTCAGTATGGTTGCCTTCTCGCAGTCTCCAGGCTCCACCGCTGACACTACAGCAGATCTGGATCTCTTCCCTGTTTCCTTAGCAGGAGAGGCCCTCAGAGCCAAGGACCAGTTTAGACCGATATTATCAGCTTGCCTATATTGGCATTATATAAAAAACACAAAACAAAGTAAAAGGGATCTCAGCCAGTCAACATCTACTTCTGATATTATGATGGAGGTTCTTCTCTTACCATTGCATTGCATTGAATGTGTTCTTGTTATTAGAATTGTTTTGTCAGTTGGCTGGCCAGACACATTGTTCGAGCGTGGAGGGATTTTACGAAACAGCTTCGGAGGTTGATCTATTTCAGTTTTCAATCCAAAGTCCCTGTGTATATGGCTAATTGTCCTGTATGTCAAACAAATGCTGGCTGGTTGAGCAGGGAAGATGTTCTGTAACTAATTGTATGCACAATTAAATTCTGCTTCAAGGCATCCAATTACAGGCAACGATCATAATGAGCTATATGCATTTGTCTACACTAAGCACTGCAACAAGTCATTAACAAAACTGTCCGTCTTTCTGTTTATGTTTTATTTTTGGATTTTGCTGTATATTTTGCTTGACATCACATTATCTATATTTGGGCTGAGAAATGCAGGTACATTATCAGTAACTGTTTGAACAGTGTTTAAGTATTTTTTACTTGAAGGGTCTGTTGGCCCACCTTAAGGATTTTCATTAGTAGTTATCAATGGTGAGTTTTAGTGTTACACTGTCTAAATATTTCTGAGGCTTTTCCACTATGACAAGAATAAAGCTCTGAGGAAAACACTGAATAGACTTTTTTGCATACAACTGTCAAATTCATATTATACAAACTGCATACTGCATAGATTAATAGTTTGTATTATATAGGTACAACCGTAGTGGATTTATAAATCCAAATAAATTCTTAATGTAACAAGTACACCATTACTTCATTAACAGTCCATCATTTGTTTACATCTTGTATGAAATAGGGCTGGGATGACCTGTCCACGTAATCAAGACCATCGACTATTTTTAAATTTTGTTTGTGTTTTTTTTTTTTTATGTATCTTTCAATTATAGCAAATTCCCTCTCTGACTGCCTGAGTTTGTGTACATTTGGGGGATATATGGAGTTTGATGATGAGGTTTTCAGAGGGTTAAGTGTCTGACCCAGGTCAAGTGGCAATATAGACTTCTATTCTGCTGTCTACCATATTACAGTGTGTATGTTTCTTTAAGGAAGCAAGCAGCTGCTGCTCCAGACTCCCCCAGCATGCCTTTCACAAAGCCATACTACCGCACTGAGACCCCCCTCCAATCAAACAAATGTCAGATCCCACCAGATGCCACAGATCTTCAGCTCTTCAATGAGAGGAGAAACTATGCAGCACAATCGACAGCTGCGATTAAAGCCTCCTTATGTTGGCGCCAATGTCTGGCCTTGACGCTGCTTTTCTTCACTCAGATCGGCGCTCACCTATTCCATACACTGCTGCAATGTCTTACATAGGCTGCTACCCTCCACAGAGCTGCAATTATAAAGCATTTCATCGGGAAAGTCATTGTCTCCTGAAGGTTGCTTACAAGTGAAAGAAGCTACTGCAACTGAGTGAATGTGACACCATATTTTAAAGTAGCTACATGTAGCATTTTCTAACACTGTCATCGTCATAATACCTTGGCATAATTGTTTATAAACAAATTACACCATAGCTGAGACTACGGGGAGCTAGTTGTTCTTAAAATTGAGACCACGTTTTCCATAAACCCTGTTACTTCCTCTCAGCTTTATAGAAAAGGATAAACATGTTCAAAGTGATTTTTTCCATCAGCCTTTCACTCCTTCAACCATTTCCCACTGCCAGCAACTCAGAAAGGTTTAGCTCTGTTTATGCTGGAAGAACTGCACCATCTCCGTGTTTTGTGTCCTAAAGTAAAATGTCCCTTTGTGCTCTAAAGCAATCCAACAGATTTCCCACCCATTGATGCACAATGTAAAATGCAGCGTAGTGGCTGGTAGAGGCTGCAATTTTCTCAGCAATGGTCTTGTGTGTTTACAGTAATTGCTGGCCATGGGCAACACTTATTCATTGTTTTCTATCAGTTTTGCCGACATTTATGCCGACCTTCTGCCTCTGTCACATCCGTGATGTAAGCAGGTCCCCAACAGCACGAGAAACCAAAAGCAACACAAGTGTGGATGGTCGGGACGGGACCGATGGGTCCTGATTCCTTGCTGCTCGTTATTTGCGTCGAATTCAATGCGGTCCCAGTTACAACTCCTCTTTTTCCCATGTTTTATTGCTTTCTGATTTTGCTTTCTGCAGAGCGAAGTGTTCCAGATTTGGTGGACAAGGCGGTTGCGTCTTTATCTGCCACTGCTGTGAACAAAATTGTAAACCCACACCCACACGTCCTACTATGTAACTCACATCATTTCTGGTGCACCAACAAACTGTCTTATATCTGGATCACTAGTGGGTGCAATTTGTTCTATATAAGGTCAAGAAGTTAATTAACTTCTAAAAAAAAATTGTAGTGTGTCTCTTTTATTTTGGTGATAATAAACAATTTCCTGAAGGACACTGCAACATACCGGAAGAATTATGAAGAATATCATGTGTCTATTAAAAATTGGAAGTATGCATACTTCTTGTGAAAGTAAAGCCAAACATTCTCTACTTACTCGTCTGCCTGCCCTTCTTTGAACGATATGGTGATGATAAATGGACAATAAATCTGGCCCAAGGTTGCAACTCCCCCAATGTGAATCACTTTCTAGACGGGAGGAAGTACCTTCCTGCCCTATGTAAATGGACTCAGAGTACAAGCATTTGGTTACAAAACTCATGACTTATGCTGCAGAAGTTGTTTCGAGACATTTGCTAGTCATTTTCTGCGCTCAGAATCCTTTCACTTCGAATGTTCAGAACCAGGGTGAGCCAGACCTGCAGTAAACAGCTTACTGTGTCTGATGGTCATTCAAACTTCAGCGGAGTTTCCACTGACGCGGGTGTGAACAGATAATGGCAGAGTTTTCATCTTGGTATGTGACGCTCCCTAAAGGACTGAATTCCTATGATGCCTCCATCATGTGATACATTTTTCAAAACTGGTATCTGATAGGTTTTTGGACCCTAGGGTGGGTGGTACTTTTGGATGTCATGGAACATTATCCTATTGTAAATTGTGCATGCAATCACTGTCAAGGCTATTAAAGGTGAAATACATGGCTTTTAAACACTACAGCTTTTGGTACCAAACTCTAAAAACCGTTTTCACAATTTTATGCTAATAGAAACTTTATATCATTGTTTTCATACTTGGTGACCCATATTAGTGAGCAATCACACATGTAAGTAATATCTGAATGCATACATGTAAGGAACATACTTTTCCTGATACTTCCCGCTCTGACAATCTCAGGCTGAGATCAGATTGGATTCGCTTTTAGCAGCTTGTTTTTTTTTCTTACCCTAATTGTTTTCAGTGGGTCTAAAGCATTTTGAAAGCTGCTTCTGTACACTGGGTGCCTCGCATTTACCTGGTCCAGAAGTCTCACTGCTTGGTGGGCACTGAATTGAAAATGATCCTACTTTTAGGCGCTCCAAGGAAAACAGCATCCTGCATCACTTTGCTGTCATTCTCCGTTTTTCAATCAGATGAAAACAGAGGTGGGTCTTGGTTCTTCCATTGTGTTCCACTGTCAACAGTTATAAATGACGACTACGGAGAAGGTGGGTGTTGCTGTATGCTTACCATGAACTATATGATTCAGAAACTGTGACTATCATGATAACAACTACATTATTCAACATGGTGGGGAGGTGTTTCCTGTTGGTGGCACTAGAGGAAAGATCATAGTTACCCAAACTGACAGGTTTCATGCTCTAGGTAATATGAACGTGTCACCAAAATCGTCGAGGGAACATGAATGTTGTCACCAAATTTCATGGCGAACTACCGAATAGGTTTTGAGATATGCCGCTTTGGATCTAACTGCTGACTGACCAGTCGACTGATGTAGTGGCATATAGACCCAAGGTATGGCAATAAATGTCACAATGGGCCAAGATGATTAGTCACTTTCTTCTTAAAGTCATGAGGCTGAAAACATATTTTCAGGTGAGATCTAACCTGTAGACAGCAGCTTTTCTATTTTTACAATGCCTGTTACAAAGTAACAGTTAGTTGTATCTTTACAAACTGTAACAAAGTAACAGTCGTACCTTTACAAACTGTTGCAAAGTAACCAGTTAGCTGTATCTTTACAAACTGTTACAAAGTAACAGTTAGCTACCTCTGGCTAAGATACCAACAATGTTGCCTACCTGATGCTCAGAAGCTCAGAAGCTTGTGAGATGGCTTTCCTGTAGCTGATCTGATCTCTTATAGATCCTGTGTCCAATTATAGATAAAAGTTGATCAAACAGATCTTTGCTTAACCTAAAATACTGCTGGAATCGCAGATCATCCAAAAAAAAAAAAAAAAAAAAAAAAAAAAACCTCTTAGATGAGCTGATGATCCTCCCCTTGCTCCTTTTTCTTCTTGAGAATTTCATGGGCCCAGATGGATCTTTTTTTGGCTTATTTTTCAGCTCAAATTTTTCTCTCCGAAGGAGCGAAAGCAAGTGTCCTCTGCCTATCCATGTTTTTTGCAAATAAGACATCAGTTTCTGATAAAATCAGCTAAAATGTTGCTTGACAAGTGACAGACAGGAGCAGAGTGTGGTTACCTAGCAACAGCATGCCTGGCGTTCTGCTGACTGTAAAGAGTGTCCGGTCTGATCCCACTGTAATGTGTTTAATTGTCAGGTGCATAGATTTACACAGGCCGACATTCTGTTTTTATGTCTTTATTGTTTTTATTGCTTTTTTTCTATTGTTTAAAGTCTATTCTTATGTCTGCAATCTATTTTTTCTTCTCTGCTATATCCTGTTATTACTGTTTTGCTGCTGCAACAATCAGGTTCCCCACAGAGATCTTAGCTATGATGTTGAAGAGGCCCAGGTGGGACTCAGTGTCCCTGAAGAAGAAAAGGTTTCTACTTACGGCTGTCATAGCAGATGTTGCCCAGGGCTCGGCCGGTCTGCAGCAGAACCTCCTGGTCAGTGGAGTTTAAAAGCTGGACTAATGGAGGGATGAGGCTGGCTTCGACACAGGGACTCCGCATGAACTCTGGGGGGGAGGCATGGACAATGTGTCGGCATAAAACTGGCTCCATCTGCCACTTGCTCAAGGAATTTCAAATCACAGACATTTTTACTAGAGCTTCATGAGAGTCATCTGTAGTCTCAGTGTGGGTGCCAATCCAGATCTCAAGTGTTTGTACTAAGATTGGTAATATCAATACTTCAATATCAATATTGTATCAATAACCCTCACTCTCAGTACTTCAATGACATGATCTTTGGAGCAATGCAACCCTTTTCCAGCAGAAAGAATTTTGCTTAACTTGTGGTTTAACTTAACTTAGGTTTATCCAACCACACTGATATTTACATGTTAACCTATTCTGAATAGACTGGTTTTATCTGTTTAAGGTGCTACGTGTATTATTTTAACAATATGCCATTACCAAATTAACTTTGGTATAATTACCAAAAACAAATGAGTTCCTGGTCCAGTCAACAGGTAGCCTCACACTACCTCACACCAGTGATATTGTTACTGTTTCTTAAAGTGTTCAATTCAACTCAAACAACTTTATCTCCGAGGGGCAATTAAAAAGGCAGGCACAGTAGTACAATCCACAAAAGTAAAGATTAAAATTTTTTTTATTAGATATGCTAAAAGAAAGCACACATAAAATGTATGCAGTGCTGTTTCTTAAAGAGTTTCTGGTGTCTCTTAAATACCACATTTCCCATAAACCCTACTGCATATTGTCTTAGTTGAAGAAGATAAACATGTTGGAGGTGATCTGTTCACCTTTCCTTCCACCATTTGCCATTGCCAGGGTTTCTTGCCAGATCAAACCTGGAGGCATGCAAAGTAAAATGCAGCGTGGATGTAGAGGTTAATGTCTCAAATTATGGTGATAATTTATTGATGCTGAAACGCTACTTGCAGTACCTTTAACCTATTCTGGAGAAGCTCTTTTGAGCTTCTTCAGAATAGGTCTACCTGATATAAGCTGTCTATCTGATACAAGCTGTCTTTAAACTGTCCTTTACCTTTTCTGAAGAAATTATTTTTGAGTCCAGCAATAAATGAGAAGCTATATCCCTGGTATAGCACTGGTATCTAAAATAGGTTCCTTCTGACCAACTTTCCTTTTGAGCTCTGCAGGAAAATCTGGAAGGTAATGACCTCTGATAAGTCATAATCAATCCACAAACAAAGTTATATCAACGTTTATTCATCCATATCAAGGCTGCTATTATTACAGAGTTTAGTCAACATAGGAACAGACCAACATCTTGGGAATCCACAACAATTAAAAGCAAAAAGATGGAGATGAAGATGACACTGAATGCAACAAGTTAAACCTGGACCATCTACTTGATATTAAAGCTCAACAAGGTAACTTTGCACAATCATGGCTCCAAATGGTTGCGAGATGAAAAATTTAACGGAACACAGCACACTCATGTTTGGCCAGTCTGTGATGCTTTATACCAAAATGATGAGACAGGCAAAACTAACACTGGTGAGTCCAGTTTGGATTTCACTGGTTTGTCACTTCCTGTCTGCAGAAGATTCCCTACTAGGGATGGGAATCAAGAACCAGTTTCAGTTGAGAACCGGTTCCAGATTGTCAGATCCATCAGAATCGTATGCCTCCAAACTTATCGGTTCCTTTTATCAACGCCAGCACGTTATATGCTTTCAAGAAAAGGAGCATTGTAATTTATTTTAACATGTTCAATTGTTATTAGGCAGATTTGGTGGTCACACACTGAGGTGGTGTGAAGTTGCTGGTCTTGCCATAACCTACACTGAAGGCACTGACCTGTTCTTTCTACACTGTGTTCAGAGTTCAGAGATAATAAAACAGTTGTGTTGACGCTGAAAACCTGTGAAGGCCAACTTTTTTTTCCCCACACAGAAAATTTAGGAATCAATAAAGGAATCGATAAAGAATCGGACTGATTAAGCAGAATCAATAATAGCATTGGTATCAATAAAATCTTACCAATTCCCATCCCTATTCCCCACCATGGTTGGGTTGGTCACTTGCCAAAGATTCCATACCAAGTGGGGTGAATCTCCAGTGTCTCAATTATTGGGGAGATACTCTTCTCTTCTGCAGCCACACTTTGTGATTTAGGTGAAGGCAGCTGTATTTTTCACATAAAAATCTTGCTTAGTGCAGCTTTGAACAATCAAATCAGTTAAAACTGTCTGATAGAAAGGGAGTTGTCTTCAGCCCAGCAGTCAGTTGGCTGGCAGCAGACATTTCCGGAAGCGGTGACAGATAAATGCCAGCGGGTTGCTGCCAAGCCTGGCAGAGTGCTGGGGGAGTGATCATTAGCTGCCGACCATCTTGTAAGCCTCTAGAAACCCATTCATTATGCTAACCTTTTCCTGCCCCAACTTCTATTCACTTCTGTTTTTTTTCTCCTTTAAAAGCTTCTTGTGTAATTACACAGAGGGATTCAAGAAAATGGAATCTCTTTGACACTGCAGTTATGCAAGTTAAGAGTGCTTGCACAGTAACCTAAAAGTCAGTGACAGGTCAATTTTTTACAGCTTGAAAATGCTAAAGGAGGCTGCTGAAACTAACAGAAGTCTGAAATGGTGTTTCAATCAAACAAAAAATACAGTCTTATCTGTAAAATGTTTAGATTTGTAAAACTCTAATTCAATCATTACACTATTCGGTAAAGGAGCAGAAGCACCATTTCCAACATATTATAGCCAAGTCACTTAACAAGGTTGTTCCATAATCCAACAAAATAACTCCTCTTGACCACAAGAAAGGGTATGGAACAAAACAAAGATGAGGGCAAGGTAAAGTGGAACAAATGGAATACTGACAAATGGAAGAACCAAAACTCAGCATGTTCCTGAATGGATGGGCTTGGAAGCCGAACCTCACCATTTTTGGCCACCTCAGCTATGATGTTGGCTACTTTCGGGGTGCAGGAGGATTGGGGGTTCAGCAGGTTGGGGAGCAGGGGGAGGACACCCATCTCCTGGATCTTCACACTGGCCTCCGTGTCTGCAGAGGAAACCACAGACCAAATAACATGACTTTCCTTCATATCATCGAAATACAAGCTACAAACACATTTTCAGTTTAAAAACTTCAGACCTTGGTAATTCTTGGCATTTGAAGATTTCGGTTGGCATCCATGGTGTTGATAGTTTCTGGGTAATAATAGTCAGGTCATATCACTCTATAACTGAAGATTATTCCTCATGACAACAAATATCATACCAAATATGTGACAAAGAAATGGGTGCACAACTACATATATTGTTTTGTTTTTGTTGAGGATTTTTGAAGCCATACACCTGAAATAAACCTGTAAAATCATAGCACTTGACCTTAAAGCACAGACATCTCTCATTTTGCCAACAGCTTAAATCCACAATAATAAATCTACAGATGAGGGATGAAGCAAATCAGGACAAGAGAACCAGTGTCCAAAATGAACGTTTTCACTCACTGCGGGCTGGTAAACTAAACAAAGAAGAAGAATTTTATGGCAATGAATACATACAATTCTCATAGCCGTTAAGTCACCTCACCATTTTTCAATGTAATTTCATGTACAGAATCGGTTACTATGTGATGTTAAAACCTCCTCACTCACTTATACAACAGATCAAGTTTGTAATCCAATCATAAAGAGCGACATGGGGCAAATATTTGGCTTTGTATTCAATGAAAAGTGGCTTTACAAAGTATTAGGTTCACAGTGGAAACAATGCCACCGCTTTCCTTCAAATTACACGTATTATCACATGGTGTTGGTTCTCACGTGTTTTGTAATTGAGGTGACTGAAAGTAAGAATAGCTCTGCTGTGGACTCGGCTATGGAGGGATTGCTCATCCAACAACAAGATGTCTGCACCTACACATTACCCAGCTGGTGTCTAGCCAGTACTGTCAGGCTGCCCAGAAACGTGGCTTTAGGCAGATACTGGTAGCCACAGCTGAGTCCAGAGGCAGCTGACAGCCACTTTCATTTCCTCAAGTTTTCTTATGTGGAATTTATAGGCAGTTAGCAATGTGCAGTGTTGCACAACAGCCAGGGAAGACTGTGGCCACCAGCGGCCGACCAAATGCTGAAAAATCAATGGGTTGGTCACAAAGTGGCTGGTAGATCAGATGGCATTAGTTCAAAGGAAAAGCTCTCATACTGAGTCAGTGGCAGCTCCTGGTGTTGTAGATCAGGTTACCGTGCTGAGTGCTGACTGTACTGAAACAATTAACTTTTCCAAACCTGGATGACGATCATGCATGAATATAAAATGTATTATGTTCAATCCAACAGAACACTGCTTACGAAGGTATTGCAGTGTTGGAATAAGTGATTCACCCTCGGTTTGTGCACCTGTATCATGAACACCACAAGCATGCACACTTGCACATGTTAATTTTCTGTTTGCAAACCTTTTAACTTTATAAAACTTGCTGTATCCCATTAGGATGTTTTCATTCTGACACAGTGAAAATGTTTGAAACTACCTGAACCAAACTCAGTGGCAGCACACCAAGATGTGTAGAATGTAAATTGCAGTTTTTTAGATTTTGTTCATTGTTTTAAAGAAATACTCCAACATTTTGGGCAAAATACCCTCTTTCTGACTTACCCTGACTGAGACAAGATGTTCAATAGCATTTTCACCTCTGTACGTCCACTGGTTCGGTTCCTATGTCTAGCATTTCCTGTTAGCTTAGCATAAAGCCTTGAAGTCTACAGGAGTCATTAGCCTAGCTCTGTCAAAGTAAAAAAAAAAAAAACAAAAACAAAAAACAAACAAACAAAAAAAAAACTTTCAGCAACTCCAAAGCTGTCTCATTTACACCATGTATCATGTGTGTTACACAGTAATAAAACAGATGTCTTGGAATTTTTTGCAATAAAAGAGTGTTGTTTTAGGAGAAGTTAGATGGTAGGAACTATAACCGATGAACACATATGACCAGCGGTTTTATAGTTCCTATTTATAGACTTGTTTTTTTTTTTTTTAATTCCAAGACGTGTATTTCAAATACAGCTTCAAATAAGACAGCTTCGGAATTGCTGTAAGGTTCATTTTTTCACATTAACAGAGTTAGGCTACTGACTCCTGTAGACTTCAGGTCTTTATGCTAAGCTAACTCAAAATGCTACCCATAGGAACCGAACCAGTGGACGTACAGGAAAAAATGGTATTGAACATCTTGTCTCAGTCTGGGTATGCTGGAAGACGGGTATTTTGCCCAAAATGTTGGAGTATTCCTTTAATTTTGCTTTTCAATGGCAAAGAGATGTTTGAGGTGATGTGACGTATAAATGCGGGGCATCAAACCACCCTTATTCAAACCATAATCTGAGATCCCACACTATGTTAAATGTAAAATCCCCTGACTTTTCCATGACTAAAATACTGAATTTCCATGACCTATATAAAAGTACCATGACATTTTTTTTCCTTAACCAAAACTTCATATTAAAGTTCATCCTTCGGTTTTATTCTGGGGAGGAAATGAACATTTTTGCAAGTAACTAGTTCCTGATTTTTTGGACAAAATTCCAAGGTATTCCATGACTTATTCCAAGAATTTATTAAATCCCCCAATTTTCCCTGTCTGGAATAGACTTTTCAAAATTCCATGGCTTTCCAGAAATTCCATGACCGGTGGGAGCCTTGTATAGTTGGCTTTTACATTTGCTGTTCTGAACACTGTCTGGTAGCTCGATCCTGGGGGGAAAAAAACATCTGCCGTACAGAAATGTTGCACAAAGCCGTTAGCAAGAGGAGAAATAGCTATCATTGCTGAACAGACAAAAATGAAAACAACATAACCAAAAAATAGGATCTTACGCATTACCACCACCAAGTGTTATATCCATTTACCATCATCATCCAGTTTCTGAGCAGAGTAGACTATGTTACCACTTTGGCAGGTAAGCAGCCACTGTCTAGGAGCTTCCTCTCCACTGTAAAAATCAAATTGTCTGGTACTACACTGGAACTGACTCTTCGGTTGGGGGATTTACAGGCTGCTGTGGCCTGTAAAAGCACAAAAATGTTACTTTCCTGTCTTGCTCACTTGTAACCAGATGGCCAAGCTTCAAGGTGTTCCTGACAGGTTTATTTATACAGGAAAGACGTTTATCGATTCAGTTCAAAGTAGTGAAAGAGCAGCTTGCCTTGTACCATGCCTGGAACATCCAAGCTGCAGGAGCTGTGGACTGTGGCGAGGAAAGACTGGGGCTAAGACCAAAACACAGACGGGTCTCAGACTCTGTCACACTGTTACTTCAGTTACTGTGGTAAACAAGCGACACAATGGGACACTGAGCAACAGAAGAACTCACTTCTGCTGTCCAAAAAGAGAGCAAGATCACTACTGACACCCCACCTGCTAACCAGCACTCTGAGGTTCAGATATGAAGGCAGATACCCATACTGACAGTTTGTTCAGCTATCATTGTGTGCTGATATTCAGTCTCTTTGATTTTTTCTGTTTCCATGCCAAAAAAACCTGCTGGTATTTGGGTTTCTCCAAGAATTGTGTTCAAGATTGTCAAGATGGAAAAGCCTCTGAAACAGCATTTAGGCCATCATGAAACACTAAAACTCTCTAAAGAAACCCAGATTGATTAAATTCTTTAAGAAAGAAAAAAATTACTGAAGAAAGACAATGCTAATCAATTGATCATGAATGCAGAACCATAAGTTGGCGCCATCTTCAAAGTTTAAAGCAATCGCCTTCCACTATGGTGAGTCATCATGTTGCATCGTGATGTTTGCACTCTAAACTGCACTCAAAATGAACTGGATGGTATGCACACACCATTCCTATTTCCTTTTAAATTACTCATTATCTCAATGTTTGAAATGATCTGTTGGCTCTTAAATGTAATACTTCAGTTTTCATTGGTAATTCTCCAAAACGGACTACAAAGCCGGTTTGCGCTGATGATGTCAAAGTCGCCATCTGCTCCACTCATTCAGACAAGGCTGTGTCTGTGGCTAGTCATTCTGTACAGGTATCTGTTCACGGTTACAACCTTTCAAAAAACAAATTCATCTCATTCATAGCTGATGTGCGAGAGTGTCTAAATGACTTATATATTACTTTAGGCTGTTAATAATGTTTAACTAGCTATTAAAAATCTGTGCAATCCTGTGCAAAAATGAGCAGTATTTTGAACATGACCAACTAATGGCGCAATTTGACATTTCCTCCCTCCATTCTGTAACTGCAATGACATTTGGAATGTGAACTAGAACAGCCAGAGACCCGGTCCCGAGCAACGTTAAGTTGTCACCACGAGGAGGCTCCAGCAGGTTAGCTCTGAAACAAAACTAGGTCAAAACTTAGTATATGGCTGGATTGTGTATGTATATTCTGTTCTTACGATGCAAAAAATTTGAAATGAGCTGCAGTCAATGGCCGGGGATTAAACAAGAAGAAAAATAACACGAGAGGGGAGGAAAGAAAATGACTAGGAGATCCCTCTTCTGCTCAAAATCTTTTTGGGGTGGTCGGTCCAAAAAGCGGAAGCTGATCAGAAAACAATGAGGCTGTGTACTAAAAGATGAGCAAATATCTATTCTATATATCTACATCTATATATCTAAAACTGTCTATATCTATCTATATACCTAATAAAGACTTCTCTCAAATAAAAGCCCGCCTCCAATAAAGACCTGGTATCCTCTGCCACTATTTGAGGAAATACGATATGGCTACTGGTGTGGGAAAGAAGCTCATAAATGTAAGTATATCTTCGCAAATTACCATGCAAAAATTGTAGCATTCGTTGAAATATCTTAGTTTAATGTAGATGCAACCAAATATAGAATTGGTTCTTTATGACAAGTATTTCACAAAAATCTCTATTCACTCTATGTCAATCTTGTTTAAATGGTGATTTGTAAATGCCCCCTGAGGACGTAATGGGAAACTGTTTGCACGCATTCATTTTGAAAGAGCAACAGCCAATGGGGAAACTCCAACCCATGGCTGACCAATGGTGCAACTTCATCACTCAGTCAGTCAGGGCCATCGTGGTCCAGTAATTCAGTAAGTTCAACATTCAAGTTTCTAGGCCTTTCTTCTGCTAGCAGGGGTCAGGCAATAAACATTCAGTCATAATCTGAATCTCTTATGTGAACATGAAATGCTTAAAAAAATGACACATCTTTCTGAGTTATTTTATTTTCCAGTATTTCTTCATGTTTTTGGTCTGTATAGTTTGTGGGTCCAACATTTGCAACCTGTTTTTTGTACAATTAGGCACTGTGATGGGTTTACAAAAGGCATAAATTGTGTGTAAACAAATAGTGTTGCCAGGCACTAGGGGGCTCCACTATGTTAATTCTGAAAAAAGTCAGTAAGTCAGTAAGTGACATACCAGTTTCTAGGCCTTCCCCCAAATAGTGGGGATCCAGTGATAATTCAGCCAACACATTAGTGTTTTTTTTTCGTTGTTGTTCTTGAAAAGTTCCTACTGTAAGCTTGTATGGAAACAGACTACTCAAGTCCTGATTATGGCACTTTTTTGTTCATATTTGCTGCTATTTTTAAATCGTTACCAGGAACTTGTGCTTTTAAGAGTATTAAAAGATTGTTTTATCTCTTTAAATAGAGTTATGAGACAATACTTACGTCTGTATCTGTGATTCTAAATAGCCTACTGCTTGTTGGGCTTGTCGGCATAACTTTCCATACAGCTAATATTAAAGAAATAATGTCTTGTAATCACACTACTTAAAATGAGGAGTAATAAGTAATATATTATATTATGAAATTAACTGTCCCAACACTGGCGCCACCCGAGTTCAAAGGCACAGTTGTCTTCTGGACAAAGACAAAAAAACTAAAGCAGTAAATGCTCTATAATTCAAATGAATCTCTCCAAACATGTTTGGCCTTTTAAAAGCTCTCCACACTCTCTCTGGCAACGTCTTTTACAGTCTCAGTTTTGTCTGTTACAAAGCCACACGAATGCCCCATGTGGGCAAACTTCAAGAAAGCAAAGTACAGTCTGGTTCAGTGGCATGGCTTCACCACAACAAACGTCCAGCATTTCTACAAGCCAGAAAGATGGACTGAGCCCAACTAGCATGACAACTGAAGCTATATGGCACTCGTGACTGCTAAAGACATGCAACCCATTAGCACCATGAAGCAGAAAGCATTGGAGGTGAGGTTTATTGGTCTCGATCTGCTTCAGACACATGGCACGTGCTTGAATACTGGTTTAGACCAATGGACTTGTGTACATCCCTGCACCCTGGCTGCATACCAGGCTGGACTTACTGTTGTGGGCGAGTGCTTTGAGCAGGCAGTCCAGACAGCTCTCCACACTGTCGGTGGCGCTGTCTGCAGAGGCTAGCTTCAGCTTCTCCAGGGCTTCGCTCAGGTTGTCTGGAAAGGGAAACACAAAAAACGCAAGAGGCTTGAGTCACGTAATGAATCTGCAACTGATCTGACATGTTCATGTGGAAGGTTTACAGAGGAAACATGCCTGGTGCTGTCGACCTGCAAACCCACGTTCCTTTTATTACCACACAGCCAGGCTGAAAGAATTTATTTCAATACAAACTATGAGTTTCTGTACGGGAAATGGGCACTCAGTTCCTCATCTTATGCATTGTATCTTTAACGGAGGATTGCCAGTCACCACAATTTAGCATTTTTATATTTAGTGAGATGACAGGAAAGCTGACAAGGACACAGTGGGAGAGACACAGGCGTGAAGAATCCTGTGGGATTTGATCACAGGCCAGCAGGGGCACATACAGCTCCAGAGTTACAGTGCTAATCTGCCAGATTCTCCGCTTTTGATTTTGTTGCCATCTTTGGTGTTTCTGCACTACAATTCCCAGAGATCACCTGTCTATCAAACGTTGCATATGATGTCTTTATCCTTGGACTTTTGGTTGATCAAGTTTCTGTGGGCGGCACTCTTTTCTTGGTCTGCTTAGTCAAAGTGGCTATTCCTGCCGATGCTAACCAGTTTGTCTATTTATTATTTTTTTAACTGGCAAAGTAAGACGCATCACTTCCTGTGCAACACAATGAGCTACCAGGCAGCTGTTTAGAACAGAAAATCAAAAAGCTTCCATCAACTGAATATAGGTTGAATCACTATTGTGCAATAGGAAAAATGCCATTTATTTAAATGAAAATGTTGAGCATTATTACTTTAACCACTAAACCATTTCAGACACGTAGTGTAAATTTTCTCCTGTGTCATGATCCATTTCCTGCAAGCCTTAACCAGGTAATAAATTACATAAGGATGGCAGTCAGCAGTTGCAGTGGCCTGGTTGTTGCTGTCAGTTGCCAGTGCACTGCACAACCCACACACACACACACAAACACACCCATTCTTGATGCCTGATGCTACACTAACACGTGTGATCAGGATTGGAATTAGACCTTGTGAAATCACTTTAGAAACTGTCAAAGGATAACTGCTCAGACTGACGTTCATGAGTGAGGACTGCCAAATGGAAGAGCTTTTTTTTTATTATTATTTACATTGCGAATAGGATGTGAAAGAGATGGATGCCATGCAATACTTAATGGCTGTACATCAAGTTGTCACCAATCTGTATTAAATGCCGCCCAAACGGTACAAACAGACAAGCCTGTGTCCATAGGGGTCTGCTTCAGTAACCAGTAGTAACAGTAAAATGATTGTGAGGGTAGTGTAGCACAGACAGTAATGGAGAGCTGGATCTTATTGCATAACAGCTGTGGAGATGGACGACTGCCATCTAAATCATCAACAACAACTGCCGTTTCGGGGAATTTACATTCATCTTTAGCGCATGAGACCCTCGAGCAATGCATTACGAGCCCAGACTTAATTGCATCGGAAAGCTATGGAGGTAATATGAATGAATGAATCTTATATATAGGGCTTAGCGCTGCCATGAGAAAAGCCTTCAGCACCACTGAGGAGAGCAGCAGATAGTGGACGAGAGGAGTCAGGGCAGCTACCCCACCCGAGCACTGAGGCAGGCAACACACACACACACACACACACACACACACACACACAATTTAAAGTTAGCCTTTAAATTATGGCTGCTCGCCGAATGAATGAGGACTAGCAGGCCAACGCACTGCTGATGTTAAAAAAAATCACCGACCATCCGCTGACAGTGTGCAGATATTATTCTGTGTTATAACTATGTATGGTGGAGACTACTTCATCTAACTGAGCTAGCTAGCTAGTTAGCTATGCACGGCATAGGGCTGGTTAGCTAGCTGTCTACTCACCCATCTCGGCAGGATATTGCTCCGACTGATTAACCGGGATGTTAAGCTATCCAGGGCAGCTGTAAGCCTGGTCGTAGAAGCCGGAGGCCCCGCGTTACCCACACTGTTCGTCCCCGAAACTGGTGAAGTTAGCGGGCTGGGCTGGGTTAGCTAGCTAGCTAGCAGCAGCAGCCAGCAGGCCGGTAGGACAGTCCCGCTCAGAGGAGGCTGGATGCTGTTGTACAGCGGCCTGTACACCGGTAGACGACCAGGTTAACACATCTGGCTTCCTCTCATAGCCTCGCCAGCACCAGTCACACTCTGCTGCTCTCCTCTGGACGATGCTCAGTGTGAGAGGCGACGTTGGATCAACGGTCAAGCTAACCGGGATGAAGGTTATGACTTCCGGTTGCAACCTTCAAAATAAAACCCTTCTTGAGGTACACGTTTCAAAGGGAAACGAAATAATTCAATGGTGGTTCGTAGTAAATGGAAGTACAACGGTCGATTTTGCAAATAAACAAATAAAACACAACATATATTCGTCAGCATATACGTCTTATATACCTATACCAACTCCACAACTTATACAGAGATGAAGAAAATTTCAACTTCTACCCGACGACTCCTTTGAAGAGTGTCTAACTTATTAAAGTCCATTTTAGCCTATTTCAGTCGGACCAATGTTCCTAGAGGTTGGGAACAGTTCCTGAGTTCAAATAGGCTAAGTCGCAATAAGCCATCACTGAAATGCACTGTCCAGGCCTGAAGTCTCATACACCAAACTTATGCCATAAGTCTTATGAGGGACCTTATTTATTAACCTATGTATAGGCGCCAAGATTGAGAATCAACCCCCTGCCCCTAGTGCATGTGGTTTACAGGCCTCAATGCTGCAACCCCTACAGTGAGCTGGCTCTGTTACGCTGTGGGGGGCATTTTCCTGGCATGGTTTGGGTCCATTTGCCCCCTTAGGAGTTTCACTGCAAATCAATTTAAAGTTATCCTGCGTAATCAAATTTATCCTGTAACATTTCTACCCTGATGGCAGTGGTCTCTTCCAGGAGGACCACGCCCCCATCTACAGCGCACGACGGCTCACTGAAGGGTTTGATGAGGATGAAAATGGTGTAAATAACATGCTATGGCCGTCACCAGATCTCAACCCTATTGAACACTTATGGGAGATTTTGGATCAACATTTTACTCAGCGCTCTCCACCACTATCATCAAAACACCCGATGAGGGAATATCTTTTGGATGAATGGCGTTCCATCCCTCCAGTAGAGTTCCGGAGACTGTGCAAGGTGCACTCAAGCTGTTTTGGATGCTCGACAAATCTTGTATTTAATTTTGAAGGCAAATCGCCCCACTTCCGGCTACACGCTTGCTAACTTGAAAGCACTACGCAAGGATGAGCCTCTGTAACGGAATCAAGTTGCTTGTATTTGACAGGAATAGACAGGAAGTAGAGAATTTGACCTTCACATTAAAAGTATCACATTTGTCACTTCCGTGGAAAAAGATAATGCTGCATTAATGTTATATGGCAACGATGTTAGATATAAACATACCATTCATCTTACCTTTCACCAAGTGACTACCTCTAGAAAACAAACGCCACTTTGAACTTTAGAGTTTGGTAATGGAACTCATATTCTTTCATTTTCAGCATACCTCGTTTAAGAATTAAGTGTCATGATTTAAATAATTTTGAGGGCCGG
>OMKZ01056107.1:9823-27941 GCA_900302535.1 Neoniphon sammara
AGCCCGTTTTGCTTTTACTTTGAGAAAACAGAAACCTTGCCTGAAACTAGACCTAATTGGCTTTCTCCTCGTTCCAGTTTCCTGCTTGCCTGTCTGCCTGCCTGGTTCCTGCGACTCACAGCCGACCCTGGACTTCAGCTTTTGCTTCCTCCAGCCAGCCACTGCCTCCACAGACCCTCGGCACCCTCGTCACCCTCTTCCCTGTCCTCCAGCTCTCGCCACCAGCCAGCCCTGACACTCACCTCCCCTGCTTTCTTCAGTAAACCTTTTGTTAACCCTGTCCAGCCTCTGAGTTTGCATTTGGATTTCCTGCCAGGCATGACAGTACAATCTGGCCATGCAGAACCCAGCAGACTCTGGCACCATGCGTCAAGCCTTAGCCAGCCAGGGCGCACTAATCGGCCAACATGACCTAGCCCTGAACGAGGTCATGGATAATCTCTGGGAGCTCACCGTCCTTGTAACTGGCCTCAGGGACCAGTTAGCCGCCCCTGCTAGCCCAACCCCCATTCCAGCTGACCCCGGAGCCCCGGGGGCTAGCGCCCACATACCTGCCTCTCCAGTTTTGTCCATCCGTGAGCCTCATATGCCTCTGCCTGAAAGGTAAGATGGCGACTTGGGTTCATGTCGTTCATTCCTACGGCAATGTGACCTTGTGTTTGAACTGCAGCCTAGTCCCTAGTTCTTTTCCCAACCTGGCAGCACCTGACCTGTCCCTGATTCCGCTTGAATATCACAACCTGCAGGAGGCTTTCCGTAAACAGCAGGCTCTCTCTCTCCCTCCTTATGGGCCATAAGATTGTGCCATTGACCTGCTGCCTGATGCTCCACTCCCTGGCAGTCGTCTCTATAACCTCTCCAAACCTGAATGGGAGACAATGGAGAGGTACATCAAGGACTCCCTGGCTGCAGGAATCATCCGTCCTTCCTCCCCCCTTGGTGCTGGCTTCTTTTCGTTGAGAAGAAGGACGAGACCCTCCACCCTTGCATTGACTTAAAGGATTGAACAATATTACGGTAAAGAACAAATATCCCTTGCCACTAATGAACTCTACTTTCGACTCTATCCAGGGAGCTACCATCTTTACCAAGCTTAACCTCCGCAATACTTACCACCTGGTCCAGATCCGTGAAGGGGTTGAGTGGAAGACAGCATTTAACACCCCCCTGTGCCACTTAGAGTACTGAGCCATTGATGCCATTTGGTTTGACCAATGCCCCTGCTGTCTTCCAGGCCCTGGTGAACAATGTCTTGCAGGATATGCTCAACTGTTTTGTGTTTGTGTACCTAGATGACATTCTGATTTTCTCCAGATCCCAGTCTGAGCACACCGAGCACATCCGTCCGAAGTCCTCCAGCGCCTCCTGGAGAACCGTCTCTTTGTCAAAGCTGAAAAATGTGAGTTTCATGTCCCCTCTGTCTCCTTCCTGGGCTACATTGTTGCGGAGGCCAGGTAATGATAGACCCAGCCAAGGTAAAGGCAGTTACTGAGTGGCCACGGCCCACTAGCCGTAAGTGGCACAGGGGGGTGTGGGTTTTGCAAACTTTTATAGGAGGTTCATCCACAATTACAGTTGTGTTGTGGCTCCTCTCACTGCTCTGACCTCATCTGCTAAATTCTTCCAGTGGACCCCGGAGGCAGAAGCCACCTTTGAGGATCTGAAGGCCTGCTTCACTCCAGGCCCTATTCTCATCCAACCAGACCCAACCAAGCAGTTTGTGGTGGAAGTGGATGCCTCAGATGTGGGTGTAGAGGCCGTTTTGTCTCAGTGCTCATCAGATGATGGTAAGCTGCACCTGTGTGCATTTGTCTCTCCCCCACAGAGAGGAATTATGATGTGGGCAACTGGGAGCTGTTAGCGGTTAAGCTTGCATTAGAGGAGTGGCAACACTGGCTGGAATGAGGTGAACAACTGTTCTTGGTCTGGACTGACCATAGGAAACCTGGCCTACATCCAGACAGCTAAACGTCTGAACTCCTGGCAAGCCAGGTGGGCACTCTTCTTTGGACGTTTTAACTTTACCTTTCAGACCTGGCTCCCATAATGTAAAGCCTGATACTTTGTCCCGCATCCATACTAAGGAAGAGACCGGTTCCGCCCCGGAGACCATTCTCCCAACTTCCTGTGTGATAGCTGCAGTCTCCTGGAAGATTGAGGAGGAGATGAGATAAGCTCAGTCATCACAACCTGACCCTGACACTGGTCCCCCTGGTTGTCTGTTTGTTCCTGACTCTGTCAAGTCCCAGGTCTTGTAATGGGCTCATTCATCTAACCTTACCTGTTACCATGGCATCTCACGCACATTGGCTTTTCTCCGTAGGCGGTTCTGGTGGCCATCTATGGAGGAAGACACCAGATTATTTGTCTCTGCCTGTCCTACCTGTGCTCAGAATAAGACCTCCACACAGCCCAGCTCCGGTCTCCTGTGGCCCCTGCCGATTCCTTGTCGACCCTGGTCACACATTGCCTTGGACTTTGTCACGGGGTTACCCCTCTCCAACGGTAACGCAGTCATTCTCACAGTCATTGACCAGTTTAGTAAGTTTGCCCATTTTGTACCTCTCTCCAAACTGCCCTCTGCTAAAGAGACTGCAGACATCCTGGTGAAAGAAGTTTTCCAGGTCCACGGCTTCCCCTGTGATATAGTTTCTGACCGGGGTCCCCAGTTTACCTCTGCTGTTTGGAAGGCGTTCTGCACCGCCATGAGGGCCACCATCAGCCTGTCATCCGGTTTCCACCCCCAGACCAATGGTCAAGCCAAAAGTTCCAATCAGGAGCTCGAGTCCACCCTCCGCTGTTTGGTGTCTGCCAATCCCTCAGCCTGGTCATCCCTGCTTCCCTGGGTGGAATACACTCACAACCCTCCCCTCTTCCGCCACAGGTATGTCCCCCTTTCTTTGCCTATACGGTTATCAGCCTCCTCTGTTCCCCTCCCAGGAGAAAGACATTCCAGGTTCTTCATTCCAGGCACACATCCAACACTGTCACAAGACATGGCACCGAGCCCACTCTGTTCTGGCCCGAGCTTCCAGCCACTACCAACGTTTTGCCAACAGTCAGTGTATCCCTGCTCCTGTCTATTCCCCTGGAGACAAGGTATGACTTTCTACTAGAGATCTGCACCTGAGGATTGAGTCCAGAAAGCTGTCACTTAGGTTCATTGGTCCATTTACGATTGAGAAAGTGATCAATCCAGCTGTTGTTCACCTGAAGCTTCCCCGCTCCCTGTGGGTCCACCCTTCCTTCCATGTCTCCACAGTTAAGTCGATCACCTCCAGCCCTCTGCTACCTCTGGCTCCACCCCCTCCACCACCCCACATCACTGATGATCATCCCGCTTACACTGTCCATAGGATCCTTGATGTCCGCCACCATGGACGGGGTCTGCAATATCTGGTTGATTGGGAGGGTGCCCCGCTGCAACATCCTTGACCCTGCCCTCATCCGTGAGTTTCACCACCAGCATCCTGGTGCTAGTGGTGCTCGTTCCAGTTTCCTGCTTGTCTGCCTGCCTGGTTCCTGCAACTCACAGCCAACCCTGGACTTCAGCTTTTGCTTCCTCCAGCCAGCCACTGCCTCCACTGCCTCCACAGACCCTCGGCACCCTCTTCACCCTCTTCCCGGTCCTCCAGCTCTCGCCACCAGCCAGCCCCGACACTCACCTCCCCTGCATTCTTCAATAAACCTTTTGTTAACCCTGTCTAGCCTCTGAGTTTGCACTTGGGTTTCCTGCAAGGCATGACACAGCTACATCAAAGTGAAAAAATAAACTTTACAGCAACTTTGAAGCTGTCTTATTTACACAATGTATCATGTGTATTTGAAATACACATCTTGGATTTTTTTTAAAAAAGAGTGGTTTTAGGAGAAGTTGGATGGTAAGAACTATAGTTCATACGGATCCTGCAGACTTCGTCTTTATGCTAAGCTAACACGAAATGCTACCCATAGGAAGTGAACCAGTGGATGTACAGAGGTGAAAATGATATCGAACATCTTGTCTCAGTCTGGGTAAGTCAGAAAAAGGAGATTTTGCCCAAAACACTGGAGTATTCCTTGCCTTGTCACTCACCAGATTGGTGATTAAATGCGCACTATTCAAAATTGAGAGTTTTTTTGTTTGTTTGTTTGTTTGTTTTTTGTTAGGGTAAAGACCATTCAGACTCAACTGACAAAAAACGTGCAACAACGTGCATGTGATTTGTCAGTGAGACAGGCTTCATGCTTATTACACATTTTTTGGTCAGTTTAGACTGAAAGGTTCTCATCACAGGTTCGATGATGAGAACTGTGTAAACTTAACCATCAGACTTCATGCTTATTCCATGTTTTTTGTCAGTTGAGTCTAAAGGGTCTGTTGCAATTTTACATTGTGGACCTTTAAAACCAGTACTAAGGCTGCTGTTTCCCCCTTCATCATGTAGCTTTCACTAAGGATTCATAGGATCACAGACCTTGCTTGGCTTTGTTGTGAGGCAAACAATAAGACGAAACTTTATAATCAAGCAGTCGACAAACAAATGCCTGAGATGCACCTGACCGTGTCACCATAACACCCAAGCACCAACCATTTCAGACTGCAAAAATTGCTTTAAGCATAAGTCACTTTGTTTAGGCACAATATACATACATACATTAACACACACACTCTCTCACACACACACCTACACACACACACACACATATATACAAATGCTTATGCACACATTATCTTGCCTGCATCTGCAACCCTCCCACACACACACAACATTAAAAGCCTGAAAAGTAGGGAGAGATTCTACAACAAAACAGCAGGGATGAGATGTTAGAGGTCATTGAAAAATCTCATGGGATGAGTAATGGACCAGCGCTGGGCAAAAAATATATTCAGAGTATGCTCTCAAACATGTGAATCACTTGAGGCGCTCTTGATAAACATCAAAATTGGGCACATCACTTACAACATAAGATCAAGTACTATTCATGTAATAAAGTATTCAGAATGTACTCATCAGCTGGTTTGCCTTGGTCAGTGTAGGAGGCCAGGATTATTGACAAGAAGCTTGCCCCCCAGTCCCCTGCTGTAATGGAGTGGGTCAGTATGAAGAAGTATAAGCAGGACTTAACAGACTTTTAATTGGAAGTCTTTCCAAAACCAAACCTAGCAGAAGGCCATAGGGAAAAGCCCTTGTGCAAAATTTGTATTCAAAACTGCCAGTCTTGTGACAGGAGTGCAATGAACTCCTGTTTTGGACTGAATCACTCAGGCAACTGTTCAAGGCTAGACTCGCGACAGAGTGCCTCTGGCTCCTGCCCCCCCCATCCCTCTTCCCCCCCGACCTGCTGAGCAATAACCCAACATATTAGGCTTCATCGTTGACTCCTTGCACTTACTCTAAAAATGCGTTGATAAGGTGCTTTGTGTCTGTGGCGAGAGAACTACATAAAAAATGATCAAAGTCACAGAAACAAGCAAAAATAAGCCCTTTCATCTTTGTTTGGGCAAACGGGCTACTATTCATAAAGAGGAGCAACAGAAATGTCCATTTGAGGCACTGACTCCTGACTTGTGTATAAAAATATTTGAACACCCAGGCCATATCATCAAGCATGGTAATAATAACCAAAGGGAGGAACAGGAACCCACAACGGATGCATGTACTATGCATTTCCATAGTTGGCAAGTTATTCATCATATAATGGTCAAAGCTTTGAGATGAGACCCATTTTGTGGATCCTTTAGGGTCGTGAAGGCAGAGTGAATATGGTATAGTCAGCCAATGTCTAGGTCCACCTGACAAAATGATGTGTCCCTTGGGAGCCACTTCTCCATTTTCTATATCAGGCCGTGGGGAAAGATCATACATCTCAAGTGTTAGATGTGGCTAGTTCATAGTCTCTGCAGCTCTCATTCAGTCCCTAAAGGGTTTTTCAGACTTAAGTATTAGTTCACCTCTACAGGCGCACAATCACAATCCCTAGAATTAATATCCGCTAACAGAACCATTGGCGTCAAGCAAGTAAGAGCCTCCTCCGTCTGTCTCCCACTCTGTTGCTGTTGTGTGTGTGTGACACACAGAGCTGAGCTGCACACTACCAGAGAATCCCTATGGCAGAGCCTGCATGCTCGCCGTATAAATGCTTGGCTTTGAACACCACTGCAATTTCTTCCGAGATCCATTAAAGCAAACAATGTCAGTCGTCTAGCATTTGCATATTTTTGGCGGCTTACGCTGGCATAAGAACACCTAATTTGAATACTCATCTGTCATGGATTGGCGACAATTAATTAAACATTGATTCCTGAAGGCTGCGGGTCTTTTTTCACTGAGGCAGAGGGCATTGTTGACAAGCGACTAGAGAGGCATTTTCACAGCAAGCACTGCCAGCCGACACAAAGGGAAATAGAGAGCTCAAGAAACTCTATTTTCATTGTGTCTGAGTAGACTGAAAAGGCTATGTAAGATGTATCCAGATAGATTTCAACGGAGGCCCCTGATTGTATCATATATGAGAAAAAAAAATCCAGTGGGAGATTTGAAAGACTACAGTTGCAAACTCAGTTCAAAGGTCCCAGCTCTGCACTTTAAAGCTACATGAGGCAAGATTTTTTTTCTGTAAAAATACACTTATAAGCTTAAATCGCAAAGTGTAGCTGCAACAGAGACACAGCCCATCCCTGATAATTGGATTTTCTTCGTTTGCCCAAATGAAACTCTAGAGTTGAGTATGGCCAGCTCTCCACCCAGAGGAAATGACAAATTGAAATTTAAGAGCCAAACACAAACTGTCCCCTTAACAGCAGTGAGCAGCACTCCATCCAGAGAAAACTGGACTCAGCAACACTAGATCTGTTGTCTCTCTCTTCCCTTGGGTATCTCAGACTGGCCGCGTGCACACAGTATTCACATTACACGATAACTGAGTGCTGAAGTTCAATTTTTTTTTAACAGTTACCTCTCACTGCCCTTTGGAACTGCCAGTGTGTGAAACTGTCTCTTCGAGCTTTGAGCACTATGCAAAATTGCCGAGGGTGGATGGAAGTGAGGACCCTATAGACTCAGCTGACAGAAACCAGGGAATAAGTGCATAATATGATGTGAGCGTACGTGGTTCTCACCATCGAACCAGCTCACTGATACATCACATGCTTATTTCACATTTTTGTCAGTTGAGTCCAAAGGGTCCTCTTTGCAAATGGCACCTTTAAGTTTGCAAGTTTCCAAATTCTGCACTTCTCTTGCAGTAAAAATGTATTCATTCATTTTCTATTATCACTCATCCTAATTGGTCACGTAGGGGATGGGGGACTTAACTGGACGAGTTGCCAGTCCATTACAGGGCACCTTCTGAAATTACTTTTTAAAAAGTGGAATTTATTGTCATCAAAAAGTATGTATGATAAGCTGAATTCATGATCCCCAAAGGGAAATACAGTCTTGCAGCAGCAAGGAGTGATGAGACAAAAAAATAAGAACAAAGCAAATGTGGGGTATTAAACATAATACAGCCACCAATTCCAACAGTAGAATTATCATTATTATCAGAGTTAGCAAAATAACAACACACAGACAAGAAGAAAATGAGTGTGGAAGCATACCTACAGTTTGAAATGTGTTGTGGGAGATAAGGGGAAAAAATTACAAAAGAATACCAAAATATATTCAATAACGTCCTGTGCTCTGATAGGTACATACTCTGCATCCAAATGTGCTTAATGCAACAGAAACAGTTTTTAGGAAATCCACTCGGCAGGACGCTATCTGCACTCCAGTGCCTCATATCATCACCAGCCATGCTGTGTCCTTCGTTCAACTCTGCTACTCATCACTGGCATTCAGTCTTCCCTTTCCATGATGGCTCCACCCCCTGTAATTAAGTGGCATAAGGAAATGCGTCCCCTCGACCAAACAGAGCCCCAGTGTGAAGACCTTGTTCAATATTTCATCTCGTTTAATGAGAGGGTTCTCAATACTGCCCTCCACTGAACTGAAATAGTGGGCGCCTGTGTACATAAATTACTGTGGCGGAGTAAGGTATCCTTCAACTCTTAGGGACTGGTGGTATGCATGGGCACACACATGCGCACACACATGCACACACACACACACACACAGTCAGTGGTGTGCAAGCAGGTGCACGTGCACGGTGGCAGAACTGTCCGTGCACAGGCAAAGACACACAGCTCCCTCTGTGAATCTCTCTGTCACACCAACCCTGTCACACAGCAAATGAATTATGCACAAACGCTGCAACACGCATGCACACTCAGCTCTCATACACACGCATAATTCTCTCTTCCTCCAATTATGTCTCTCACACACGCTCGCTCTCCTCACATGGCAGCAGCATGCACATTGTAGCATTGTGGGTTCGATCGCCCATGAGTTCGCCCAGGTGAACTAGTACTTCATGTCATGGCCAAAGAGCTGTTTCATTGCATCAAAGCACGCAAACCTAAACACACTCCAGCAGGTCCTGGGAGAGCATGTTACCTGGTTTCAGTAAAGTGTATGAAGGATCTGAAGTTATTTGTTGGCGGTTGTGGACATACACATGCAAACACACTATGGAGATTTATATGTATTTACGCCTTTACTTCTAACCTTCTAGAAGGATAATAAGCATCTCCATGGCGATTCATTAGTGTGTCATGACTTCCTCCCATTGAGTATTGTAAAGATGCAGGCAGTGGTCAGTCCACACGATTCATATCAACAAGATCAGGTACAAGATTTGATCTTCTTCTCGCACACAATTATACACAGCCTCTGACCATCATGCAATCAATATCTTAAGTGAAAAGGTTAGGAAAATTGACAGGGGAAGCGCTCCAACTCTCTACAGATACTGAGAAAGAAATGAGAAATGTGGAGATTTAGATGTGGAATTGATAAAAGTCCATCAGACCATGATTTTTTTTTTTGTTACATTTTTTTTTAATATATATAAAAAGATATGTTCATCACTAAGGTGGAGGCAAAGTACAGGCGCTCTAGGTACCTAGACTGATTAATATGCAGAGTTAATGTTCATGAGTGCAATAAATTCATAACCGCCAATGAAGATCGAGGGGCAATTGCATATCATTTATGTTAATTTACAGGACCAGTATGGATAGATATTACACAGGTATAGCGTCTATACAGAAACTAGTTGCCAATTTCAGCTGCATAAATTTAGAAACTGAATGCAAGCCTATCTGTTAATAAATGTAAATCCTGCAGTAAAAACAAACTTACCAGGCTTCCGTTGCAGGGGAAAAAAATGATAGAAGGCGGATTTTGCAATATGATATTCCCTAATATTACATTCCCTATTCATTTCCATTCACAGCGCACCGACGCTCACCGACACCCGTTTACTGTGTCGAGGAGGCGGGGGAGCGGACGCGCGGTCGGGAGCGCGCTTCTTACACAGAGACACATCTCAGAGAGGTGCGTCAGTAAAGAGGAGGTGTGAAGAAAGGATATGCAAGAGTAATAAGAGCCTGCCAATTAAGCAGACATAACTTAATAAGGAGGCAGACGCACACGAATGATTTTTTTTTTCTCCGTCAAGCAAATCGTTTTCCCTATAGAGAAAAGAAGCAGCAGCCCTATATTATTTAGCAGACCTACTCATTTTTCATTATTCCTGCTAAATTTCTTTCTCTGGCGGCTCCTGTGAAATTATTCTCTATAAGTTATGATTCAGTTACACCATTTAAAGGTTTCGTGTTTTTTTTAATCAGTGTTATTCAGTGAAGATCTGTTTGTTATCTAAAAGAAAGAGAAAAGAAAAAAAGAGTTGTAGTTTCAAAATGATTTAAGACCTCAAAAATATTTCTCATTTCAGGGTAATGTGGGGTATAATTTGAGTCACTTTTTCATAATCAAGTACTCCACTTACCTTTCTTGTAAATGCATTTTTTTTTCTCAGAGATTAATTAGCTGAGAATCCCTTGAATGTCCCTGAACATGCTCATGTAGAATAATTAATCCTTCATCCATATACAGTAGTTGCTGTTGTGGGCAGCAGAGCTACCTTGCCACCCCTGTCTAGTCCTCAGACTGGTGTCAGCATATCCTCATTTCAGGCAGACATGAGGGGGATCATACACAATAACAGTGACAATGATGACTGATAAAGAACTTTGGGAGCATTAGGGAAGTTCAGGATAAGGTTCAGGACAGGGTTTATTTACGTGAGAAGAACACATCACATAGGTACCAAAAAGGTTAGATAAGGCAATGGAAATTCCTGTGGTTAAGGTAAGAGTTAAGGCTTGGGTCATGATTGGAGGCTGGAAAAGAAATTTGCCCATGATTAGAAAACAACCTGGCTTTTGATCTGGAGTGGGCGGTGTGTTACACTTTCCATCAGCATGAACTCACCTCCCTCTAAGCATTTAGTGCCACTGCTCTCTGCTGCTGCCTGTTTAGTTGCATTTTACATAAATGTGGAGATGTTTTCTCCCCGACATAAATTGTTTATTGAAATACAGCATGCCTTCACTGACTGGATGCTGGGATTTCATCTGGTTTTATTCTGCTTTGGGGGACAAAATTGAGATTGGCAAACTGGCATTAGGGTTAGAAAAGAAAGAGGGCCAACCCAGATTCTTTAGGTTTGACCTACAAATCAGTAAATCAGCAAATATCAGCTGTTGTTAGATATATGTCATCTCTGCTACTGTCCTGCCCATCTGGATAAATGGCAAACTCAACATCAAGAATGAAACAGCACAATAGTTTATTCACCATGTGGTTGATAGATGGATATTAAACCTCCTTTCATCCTCACATGCTCAGTCTGTGTGCTGAGGATGTGCAATGCTGCCAGCCAGCCCCTTGCCATAGATAACTGCCATGTAGAGCACATCATTGAAATGACATCTTCTCTGCAATAACACTGCAAAAAATACCCGTCTTTGCACATCAGTTTATGTTGTATTGAATCTTTAAATCTTATTTTTCTTATCACCCAGTGTGGTGATTTAGCTGTTGTTCAACTTGTTGCATCATGAAGCAAGTGTCATTTTCTTAATAGCAGCATTGTGGTCTGCCTTTCATTCTTGTTTCAAGATTCTGACGCTTATTTTCAGCCTTGGATTAATCCTAGTTTTTGCCATTAAAGGAATACTCCAAAGTTTTGGGCAAAATGCCCTTTATGAAATGTTCGATATCATTTTCACTTCTGTACATCCACTGGTCTGGTTGAACTTAAAGTCTACAGGAGCAATTAGCCTATAACTGCTGTTATAGGCTAACTATAACTGTTCATCAGATTTAGTTCATACCACCTAACTTCTCCTAAAATGACTCTTGCTTTTTAAAAAAATTCCAAGACGTGTATTGCATTACTGTGTAACGCACATGATACATTGTATAAATAAGACAGCCTCAAAGTTGCTGTAAGGTTTTATTTTTCACTTTGATGGAGCTAGGCTAATGACTCCTGTAGACTTCAAGTCTTTATGCTAAGCTAACACAAAATGCTACTTATGGGAACTGAAGCTTTGGACACACAGAGGTGAAAATGGTAACAAACATCTTGTCTCAGTCTGGGTAAGTTGGAAAAAGGGTATTTTGCCCAAAAACATTGGCGTATTCCTTTAAAACTGATTGTGACCAAAAGTTTCCGACTTACTTACTGTAGAGGTTTGCATACATCCAGTTTGCTGGTAGCACCACTGTCCTATACATACTCAAGGTCAAACGCATTATCTGCCACAGTTGAACCCAAATAGCTAAACTAAAACATGTCCTTTCATACTACAACACTCGCACTGCAGTTACTTATGTCTTCACAGAGTTAAGGTTTAAGGAAGCATCTGAAAGCATTCTTTATATGTTTTACTATTCAGAATGCCCGCATCTAAAACTATCTGTACCAACAAATTTAAAATCCACAGTAAATGAAATGCAGTAGATCTTCATTTATTTATTTATTTAAGTATGGTTGATAGTATCATGAGGGTATAAGCAAAAATTTGATTTATAATACCCTGGACTGCCAACATCAGTGAATTTGCTGCTATGTTTACTGCCTGTGTTGACACGCTTGCACAGTTTATGATGCCAGGTGGGAGATATCACAGAAAAAAAAAAGCATTTCCACATATCCCACTTGTAATTACCACTAGGAGGTTGATGCAGTCGGGCTTTCACAGTTGGCAGTTGGTATTTACAGAACATCCAATATGTCATGGATGCATCATTAGAGTACTTGAGCTGCCTGCTTTGCCAATGAGCTCACATAGTTAAAATGACATATCTAATATCGCAGTGTGCGCAAGTTTTAGCTAAGGACAGTGTGAAAATGGAGTGTTATTGTGCTGAAAGGATGTGTTTTAATTGCTTTTTGGTCTCAACTCTTTGAAGACGACTGCTTTGGCCCTGGAGTCTGTATTATAGGGGGCGGTTGTCCTGCTGAACTGGAGGAATGAAACGCTCCACTGTAAGGGAGGAAATTCTGAACACAATGAATCATCATGATGGCAGAAGCTGGGTAAATAAGACCCAGGTGTAAAATAACTTTAACTATCCTTAAAATCCGGAAATTGGATTAGAAAACGTGGTATCTCACCCCATGGCAGAATCGTTCCACTTGTTTAAAGGAAAATAAGACGTTATCAGCAAATATGAGACTAAATGACTTATTAAGGTCGACATTTTTTGCAGCGCACTCATTTGGCTGAGGTAATGAAGCTGCGAGAAGGCTGCTGCCTACAGCAGCACTTCAGTGAGGCTTCGGTTCATATTAGTCACTTGGAACCGAGTATCTGCTGCCAAATGATAAAAAAAACCCTCCATTTAATCAGCCATTGACAGAGGGAAAGATTATATTTGGATATGGAGTGACTCGTGGAAGCATTTTCAGTTTCTGAGGAGATAAGGCTTAATGTGAAATTCTAAAGCATGGGTTGTTCTGCCCCTGCGAGGGCTGTGGGTGTACGACGTTTAAAACAAAGTTACAGGCCTTTGGAAAAGTCTCGGAGCCGACTTTAAAGGAGCTCAATTGACAATGATTTCCTCTGACAACAAATGCCTGCAGCTATACAGGCATTACACCAGCTCTCGCTAACAAACCTCAGTGCAAAAACAAGTATGATGGAGTCATCCTTCCTGAAACGCATCTGTTACTGTTGCTCCTGGGCTTCTTGTGTAGTAGCTGTAAGGTGGGCGTTCAGAGCCCTTATGTTCTCTGGGTGAGTTAGGTGCTTGAGTGACTCCACGAAGTCACAGCACTATGGGAATTTTTCTTTTTCTATGAAATATTGAACAGATAAAAGACAGGGGAGCTATTGTGATTCTTTAAAAAAAAATAAACTAAAATAAAACTTCAGTGAGGGTTGTTGCAGCAGTATATACTAATAGAATACTGCCAGTGGACCGCATATAAAATGGCTTTTTTGAGTAATCAGGCTAAATACAATATATGGAAACATGTTATCCGACTGTCTGCCTTAACGTGATTTGTCACAGTGTTCAGGTTTCTTGCGTCGATGCAGATGTAGTCGCTTAGGGTTCAGGTCATTTGGAGGATACACCCCGCTGTCGTTCATCGACAGCACATCTAGCTCGAACCACAGTAATTAAATTTCATATCTTCATTTTGACTGCATTGACTCTCTTTAGCCCAATAGTCTTCCAAGAGTCCATAAAATTCAAGCAAGGTGAAAAATAACAAAGAATTCAATATGCTTTGTTCAAGGTTGCTTGAAGCACATTCCTCTTTTTTGTTGCATTTCCCCACATTGCACTGCAGTAGAAAATAATAATGCAGCATTTTACATTGTTGTAGAGACAAGAGGTATGTCATATGCTTTGCTAGATAGTGAGCTGCGTGTTTCAATAACTTGTCAGGTGTAAGATCATACCAAGGCATTTGTCTTATAGACAAAATTGTCTATGTACAGTATGTAAGAATGCATCAGTTGAAAACAGTTCTTCCCTGCTATGATTTGTCCTTGAATCTCCCTCATATTTCATCAGAAAAAGGACAGTTCATACTGCACCTCAAATAAGCCGAGTGACCTTCATGTATGCGATAATAAAAAAAATTAGCTGCTCAAAAAAAAAAGAAATAAAGAAAAGCCCTCACAATGCACACTGTAATTTTCTTGCAATTGAAATATTTTAACCCTACAGACTGCCATGGAAATCAACTGAAATCAGTATGAATCCCACAGCTTACTGTTATCTTGCCTGGAGTCTTTGTTCTTCTGATTGACTTTATTTCAATGGGAATATCTAAAAAGCAATAAAAAAATAAATAAATTGCAAGATCTGCAATTACTTAAAGACTGCAGCACTTACTATACTTGCCCTATGTAAAGATGTGAAGTAAACCCAAGCCTTTATTAGAGCTATAGAGACAGAGTTAGGATAAGTTCAAGTTTGAAATCTCTGGTACAAAAGAGACTGATCAATTCAAAAGTGTTTCCTATATTACAGATTTCAGGTTTTTGGACACATAGCTCCCATTCGTTTCTAATAGGAAATGTTTGCCTGTTTTTGATATTCCTCATCACATCCCCATGTACAGGATCATTCTTCTAATCACTGCAGAACATTTCTATGCAGTCCACTTACTGATGATTGGAAAAATGCCACTTCGCATCTGTCCAGCTAAATGTACTTTATTCATGATGGCACGTCTTTGAATTTGAAGCAGTTCCTGGTTTTAGTCTGAGAGTATGCCCTTTATATTGGCAATAATAAATGCTTTATTTATTTATACAAAATATTAATTTATTTGATTTATTTATCTATGATTAAAAATGCTGTAAATACTTCTAATCTTTTATGCAGACAAAGCACATTAAATAGGTGCAGCTCCTTTAGCTTTGAAAAAGAAATAGACTTTGAGCTCCCTAAAACACTTTTCTTGCCAGAAAAAGCTTTTCATTAAAGCTGACTCACAAAAAAAAGCCAAATAAATATAAATAATTGGAATGGAGCACTGATGGTGCCATCACAGTGTCCTATATATGTATGGGAGCACTTTGAGCCATTGACCACTACCAGTCTTTGACATTGGAGTTTTTGCAGAGTTTTTGCTACTTATTGATAGTTAATACATATTTGCTTTAGCCATGGCTGATCGAGAGCCTTCAAACAACTGGCATCCGTTCAGGGAAGAGGGACAACAAATGGGAGCGCAGTCCACACAGCTTTGATAATGATGCTGATGTAAGTTTATCCAAGTCTTACACTGCTCTGACCTCCCTGTCATTAACGTTTGAAATTATTCTTTCATCAACACACGGAGGAAAGAAGAATAACAACACTGCTCTCCTAGGAAAATAGTCTTATTTTTTTAGCAATTGAAATAAACTGGTTCAACAATTTCTACCTTTAACATTTACATTGTAGGTAATTTCAGTAATTGGAATTTAATTGCTCTCAGGTTTATAAAGCCTGTAAACACGTTGTCTCGCAGTGTTACTCAAGACAGGTGAAGCCACATGGCTTCAACAGTGAGTCCAGCTTGATGCAGAGGCAAAGGGCTGAGAGGGAGGCTTTTGCTGCAAAAGCGGATAGGCTGTGTGGCTGGCAGGAGGCGTGGACCAAGGCTGTTCTGGAGAAGATGAGATGCTCTTCCAAGCTCTTCCTCCACCTCGACCCCCAGAAAGGCCCCTCAACCCTTGTTGCTAACCAGGATGAGGAATGTTGTCCTGGCCCCTGTGAGGAGCCTGGAGGAGAGCAAATGGTTTCTCTCTGCTGAGCCCGTCCTGACTGGAGACAACAGCGGAGAAATCCACATCCCTGCTCCTCCTCCCAGTGGGAGGAGGAGCAGGGATGTGGATTTCTCCCCCAAGAGGCAGGGCAAGAGGAACAAAGGGGTGTCCAAGAGCCAGAGGCACCGGAGAAGTGATGAAACTGGGCAGGAGGACGATATCTGGGAAGATGAGGCCATGCAGACTTACCTGAGAGAGCAGGCATGGGAGGTGGCTGAGATGATAGCCACAGACAAGAAGAGCAGCTCTGCCATGTCCAGCAGCTCCGTGGACAGTTTCACCCACATGGATACATCGACTCCCGTCGAGCTGCAGGCTTATTTGGAGGTTAGATGCCCTGCTGAGTCCAGGTGTAAGGCAGCTTCTACTCCCGCTCCTCCTCCAGCTGTTGCCATGGCCAGATGAAAAAACCTGCCTCGTTCTGGGAAGATCCTGAGCCTCCCAAGGGCTGCCAGTGCAGCAGGCCAGTCAGACAAGCAGGCAGCCTGTGGGCTGAGAGCCCCTAAAGCGCAGGATCAGAATGAGGATCAGCTCCAGGTCAGACTGCAGCCCCTGGCCAACCCCAAGGAAAGCCTTGAGCTCAGTTTCAAGCTCCTCAGCTATGACGACTGGTAAGGGTCTTACTGCCACCAGAAGAGAAAGATTTAGGCTTTGAGCAACACAGCCTGACAGAAACCAGCAGGCTGTTGCACCAAATGAATGTGCAGATGTAGCACATACAGACAACAATAGTGAGATCAGCCTGGGGTGGTGGAATTGTTGACTTGTAGTAGGTTCTTCCTCAGTTCAGTGGTCTAGTTTCATAAACCACTCTGTATGTGTTGTCTTGGGCCTCCAGCACATTTACTACAGGAGGTCTCTATTGAAATCAATGCACCATGCCAACTGATGTATTTTACAGGTGGCACTCTGACTAGCCTTTGCTTGAACTTGGGTTTAACTGGCAGATTTTGAAGGGGCATTGTGCTGTTCTTGAAGAACAGTAATGTGCAGTTGAATAATTCTTGTCACTGAAACACATGGAGAAGAAAATTCGATCTTTGGCACAGCACCATTTAGGAGTCCTGGAGGCCAAACTTCACCAAGTCTGTCTGGCTGTTATACAAGAGGTGGTGTTTTCAGTTGCCTCTTTGTCTGTGCTTGCATGTGTATGTGCATGTGTTTGTACAGTGCATGTGTGTTAGAAGTCTGGCCATTTACTGGTGATCTTCATTGCCTCTCTCCAGCTGAAAAACCTCAGTGTCCCTCCACAGTGTCCCGGGCTGCTATAGTCACACTGGAGCACATGTACTCTCACCTCCGGAGGGCCATGGATGGTGAGGCAGGGCAGACAGCCAGGATACTGCCGCTCAAAGTGGGCCAGTCCAATGCCTTCATCCAGCAGCAGGCTAATCTGGCCCTGGAAGCTATGGTGCAAAACTGCCGCGCAGCTCATGTTATGAACACGCTGCTGAATGGAGGTGTCATGGGGTTACCCCATGCCTGTGGTAAGTCGGTTGCACACAGCTTTTACACACAGCCAAGAGACACACAGCTCTACCTTTAATTCCACCGGGCTTCCTTTTCCTGATGAGCCAAACTCTGCAGGAGGGCTCAGGTAAAGCGGTTGCATTCACTTAAGAGGTTTTTTAAGAGGTTGAACAGCAGCATGAAGTCACCCAGTCACAAGCTGCTGTTTCTCTTACCTGCTCCTGTCTTTGTCCTTCCTCAGCCTCCGTAATGCTGCTGTTAGGGGCAGTGAAGCTCTGCACTCTTGCCATCTGGCCGACGTCCTTGGTGACAATTGAGTGCTGGCAGCAAAGAAGGGCTTTGTTGAATGCTTTCTGGTTGCGGTCAGCAAAATGTCTCTGGACTCCGGAAATGAGGTAGGAACTGTCAAGTTGTACATTCAGGTCTCATGGTTCACAATTGTATTTTTTTATGGTTTGTGGGTTTGTGGTTTTGAGGCTCCACTGAATCTCAGGACCACTTTTCTGTTCATTGTGTTAAATGCTAAATGAGAAATCAATTGCTACCAGGCACCATGGACACAACATCTTGCAGAAACTTGCCCTGCACAGCAGCTTCCCGAAACTGTGGGCACAGGTGGTCCCATAAAAAGACTAACAGTCACTGGATTTTCTCATCAGAAAGATGAGCATCAGGTAAAACCAACAATCCCTCTGACATGACAGCAGGAGCAGTGATTGGATTTACGTAGCAAGGAACTCAACATGTTCATTATTTCAAATCAATTTATTTTACATAAGAATAAAGTAAATGTTTTGCCATCTACACACATTCTCTTGACAGGAACTTCATAATGATTATCGTTGTTATTTATGTTCACCTAGAGCTAAACTCAAAATAGTCTACTTTGATTGTTTCTGATCTGTTCACTAATGGCATGGCATGTGTCATCAACAGAAG
>OMKZ01056107.1:30389-41741 GCA_900302535.1 Neoniphon sammara
ATAGAGCCCGAGGAACATCCCCTCCTCTGAAGCTATAGTTCTTTTGTATCTCTCTCTTTCTCTCTCTCCCTCTATTTTACACACACACACACACACACACACACACACACACACACACACACACATATATATACTTGGTGCATATCTTTACTGACTTGACTGACTTTACTGACAGCAAACAAAAGATAGTGTGTGAGGCTTCTTGCATATGGGATTGCATGATAGAAGATGAGTCAAGTATAATTTTTCTGTTTTACCTTAACAGCGGTTCATTATTTCCAAACAAATCAGCCATATTACCACCTACATTATTGCATATCAAGAGCAACATAAATAATTTGAAGCAAATGTTCCAACCAGAGCGTGGGAACAGTGCTGCAGATAGAAAGCTAGGCACCGCCTCGGGTCGCACTTGTGTAAGAGTGATGTCTTGTCCAGCTTCAGTTATCAATCATTTAAGAGAGGCACTGCTTCCATCACAACATGGTCATTGCTTTATGATTTGCAGCCATTTTGAAGGCTGAGCAATGCAAGGTGTGCTGCCCTGCCTATTTAGGCAAGTGACTTATATCGGCACATTCTTGGTAAGTTATAATTATTCCTTGAACTGTAGGGTTCCTTATTTTGTATGTGAATGTTATGGCTGATATTTATTGTTTTGATGTTTTGAAGTTATTTGTACTTTGTTGTTGGCTTGCCTTAAATGTCACCACCATGTTATCTCTATTTATAGGTCTACATCCAGCAGAGTTTTATTTAAAGGAGCGCTCCAACGTTTTGGGCAAAATACCCTTTTTCTGACTTACCCAGACTGAGACAAGATGTTCAATACCATTTTCACTTCTGTACGTCCACTGCTTTTGTTCCTATGGGTAGCATTTTGTGTTAGCTTAGCATAAAGACTTGAAGTCTACAGGAGTCATTAGCCTAGCTCTCTTTATGCTAAGCTAACATGAAATGGATGTACAGATGTGAAAATGGTATCGAACATCTTGTCTCAGTCTGGGTTAGAAGTTGGAAAAAGTGTATTTTGCCCAAAATGTTGGAGTATTCCTTTAAGTCAATGGGACATGACAGTTAATGCAATATGTTAATACTCATATAATATTGAGATATTTGATATTTATGATATATCTGAGATGTGGATATACTTGGGCTTTACATTTCAGCTGTGCAGACTAATTGGGTGTCAAGCCTGAAACTGGCACCAAGTTAGTTTTCACTTGTTTTTTCACTTGCTGTGCTTTTGTGCTGTTGTTGCTAGGCAACCACAGAGTCAGCTGACAATCAGCTGTCAGTCACTCAACCAGCTGTTGTTTATTGTGCTGCCTACAGATTTAACAAAATTCTACAAGTGTTATGAACAATAAAAATTCATCATAAAAAGCTCAGATTGTGCAATGTAAGCTCATATGGTGATGCTTTATTTATTTATTTATTCATTTATTTTTATTTTTTTCTTTCTTTTTTTTAAACACATCGTCAAAACAAGTGTATAAAATATGGAAATGACCTGACTATGATCACATATACAATAAATAAAAAAGGACAGTGCATCAACTAAATGAAACAATACTAAAGTCCAGCTTTAGTGCACCTAAAACAATACAAAAACAAAATCAAATAAAAATAATAAATTCATAAAAAATAAAAGCCAGCCAATTTATTACCAATAGATATGGTACACATTCCCAGCCTGAGTTTTCAAAATGGCTGCTGTATGAATAAGGTCAATTGTGTGGTAGGCCTTGATTGTGTTTTAAATGTTACTCATCACTAAAGAAAATACATATTCAGTTTCCCAAACCTTAAAGGCTAAAGGTAGTGACAGTATTTGTATTTGACCACCAGGAATATTTGAGTTTATCCAACTGGGGTTTGAAAAAGAGCATGCGTTCATCGGTCTTAGAAATGTTTTCATCCCATAGAAGACCATGTAACCCCTCAGCTGAAATTAAACTGAAAATGACCAAAGCTGTAGGTTTTATTAGGCAGCTGAAACGGCTAACAAAAGCGGATTGAAGTAGCTATCAGTAAGGCAGCGATATGGGTCACAATTAGAAGTCAGAGGTTGGAAAAGAAATTAGCTCATGATTTATAAAACCGCCTGGCTCGTGATCTTTTGTTGGAGGAGGTGCGCTACACTTTCCATCAACCTGAACTCACCTCCCTCCATGCATTTAGCGCTGCTTCTCTCTATGCTTATTTACAGTAGTTGGTTCTTACGTAAATGCAGAGATGTATTTTTTTTTCCCTTAAGAAATCACTGGTTGAAGTGCAACATGCCTTTGTTGATCAGAGAAACATGGACTGTGGGGAATAGCAGGCCACACATACACACCCCCACATACACATAGACAATGCACAACGAATATAACATTTCCAGGAACACATGCAGCAAAGCACAGAGCCAAGCAAAAGGCTGGATGACTCATGCCCTACATGATCCACTCTTCAACTTGGCTGTCTTTTGAAAATAATTTTTTGTCCATGGCCAGTGATGACTTTATTTCCCAGTGCTTCTGCTGGGTTCTGATGCAAAGGGTGAGAAACAAGCAGAGACAGGTTCCCACGCATTTAGAGCTTCAATTAACAAACAAGCAAAGCACAAAGGTGTTTGTTACTGTGTGTTGCAGGGATTGTATCTCTTGAAAGTGATGCTAAATATTTATATATTGAGTGTTGTTGGCCAGGTTTCGTCTTCCTCCACTTAAGTGAGGTTATCTGGGGTGTGGGGGAGGATTTAGGCACATATGACTACTCATGCAGTTACTGTTGCTAAGCTGTATTGGTGTGTGTGAGTGTGTGTGTGTGTGTGTGCGCGCGTGCGTGCCAGAGATGTTGGACGTGAGGCCTGGACTCAGACTCAAGATTTTTCCTAGAACCAAACTTGGACTCAGTCATATGACTTGAGGTTCATTGACCATTCATTGACCATTGATAAAGCATGATTTATTACTAAATAAAAGTCAAATATGTTTTAGCCACTGGCCCATTAGCCACTCATTTGCACCGGCTGCCGCATCAAAATGCAGATGTGCCATTGCCTTGGTAATGTGTTGCATCCTGTCTCTCCTGCCTGGCTGCTTCACTGTTTGCTGTTGCATCGCTTCATTCCCCACGATGGCGAATCTGCAGGTTAAGTTTTGGATTTGTGCATTTCAAAGTTGAATCATCAAAGACTTCAGCCCACTATAAAATCTGCCACAGAGAAATTGAAGAAGCACTTGGAATGAAGTCAGATTACAGCAGACACCTGTTCAGGGTGCACACTGAAAAGTAAAATATTAGTGCTGGAAATGCCAGATTCACAATGTAAACAAGAGGTTAAATGTGAGGACAGTCTAGAATTTCAAAGATCCCCAGGTTGCTAAGATGTACAATATGTACATATCATCCCATACATAAAATACCAGCTTCATTTTAAATATTGTGAAAAATAGGCCATATCTTTAATAATGCTTAGTTCCACATGTGCCCATGTGAGAAGCAGTGTGGTGGGTGAATTATCCCAGATATTTAAGTCAGAGTCTTAAATCCACATGGTGGCAGACACCAGCCAGTAGGCAACTTAGCACAATAGAGTATCAAAGTTTTGATCTAACTTCATCACTAAACCTCTTAACTGTTGAGCGTCACATTGTGGCTTCTGTGAGGATGATTTAGTTAGAATAAAACAATAATTTTGGTGTTCGTTTAGTGTTGATAAATCCCACTGTCAGATGTGTCTTTTGCTAACATGACACTTGGAGTATTGGACTTGCACCTGGACTTGGACTCAAATCCTTGTGACTTAGACACGGTCTTTAACTCAAGCACAAATGATTCACAATTGGACTTGAGCACTGGTTACTTGAGACTTGGCTCAGACTCAGAGTGCAGAGACAGAGCTTACCACAGAGGGGAAAACATTCCTTCACTCTCTATTGACTCAATATTGTGTGACTGTTTCTCCTTACAATTTTGGTTGAGTAACAAACTAGAAAAAATGCCCAAAAGCTGCTGTGTGGTGGGATGTACTAAAAACAACATTGGGAGTCCAAAGTTGAGTTGTTTTTTTTTAGATTTCAAACAGAAAAACCAAGGCTTTAAAGGAATACTCCAACATTTTGGGCAAAATCGCCTTTTTCCAACTTACCCAGACTGAGACAAGATGTTCAATACCATTTTCCCCTCTGTACGTCCACTGGTTCAGTTCCTATGGGTAGCATTTCCTGTTAGCTTAGCTTAAAGACTTGAAGTCTGCGGGAGTCATTAGCCTAGCTCTGTCAAAGGAACAAAATAAACCTTACAGCAACTCCAAAGCTGTCTTATTTATACAATGTGTATCTGAAATACATGTTTTGATTTTTTTTTGTAAAAATGACAATCCTACCATTTAACTTCTCCTAAAATGACAATAGTTGGAACTATAGTTCCACGAAATGCTATAACATGAAATGCTACCCATAGGAACCAAATCAGTAGACGTACAGCGGTGAAAATGGTATCGAAGATCTTGTCTCAGCCTGGGTATAAGTCAGAAAAAGGGAATTTGCCCAAATTTTTGGAGTATTCCTTTGAGAAGAGAAAAGTTGACATAGACAATAAGAGACATACTCAGCAAGCATTTAGTAAGTCAAATGTCCAACTGTCACTTTGTCAGATAATGTTAACTATACTGCGGTTAGCTTAACAATATGTACAAAATTTGTGTTGGAATGTGAATAAATCTATATTCACAAGCTTGCTGTGTGCTTTGCTGTACACTAGCTGTATGTGTCTCTATGGTGGTCATAACCTTTTTTTGCCTCCCTACTGTGCTTTGTCAACTTTAACCCTGGAGAATGTTGAAATATAATGTGGAATTTTAACAGGTTACATCATTTCACTTGATCATGTCGAGCTTTTCTAAATACCTCTAAATACCTCTCCAGTCGATAATATGGAGGACCACAGGTGTCACCTAAAAAGTAATAAAGTATCTCATTAATTAATAACTAACTGTACAATAAAAATAAGCATTAATAATTTTTTTTACAAATTAATTTACTTAATTTTAAACTAATTCATTTTTTGATATTTTAATGGGCAATAAAAAGAGGAATTATAAAAATAATTTACAAGTGAAATATTAATCCATCAATAAATAGTTCAAATTAATGAGGGATTTACAAAAACAACATAAAACAGTCAATAAGTACATAATTTAAAAAATACATTAAGAAATTCATAAATAAATAATGGTATTTAAAAATCTCTTCGAAAATTCAGTTTAAAAAGAAAAATAACTGGATTTACAGATTGAATTAAGAATACAGATTTACCATTAACCGTCACCTGTAGTCCTCCATACAATATTGGGTACAACGTAATCCTTAACGTGATGAAACTAGCTAGCAATAAGTACACTGATAGCTGTTTGACGTTTGTTTGATTGATCAGCAGGGATTGGTTTCCCCTTCAGTGGACGAAACTTTTCGAGTACAACAAATTGCACCCTGTCTCTGTAGTGACTCGGCTACAACTTTGGTGTGTACAATCACCTGCAGGTCAACAGTGCAACCCTATGGACCTGAGGTGACTATTTCAACATCTCTAAGCTTTAGGTAGCTTGTGTGATTCTCACTCATGATTGATTTCCTGCTAGAGCTCCCCTGCTCTTTTCAAGTTATATAACTTTAATCAGTGCTGTGTGTCCCATGGCAAATTACCAATTGTAGGTAATCTAATAACATTACCAAAGTATCCAGGGACCATAAGATGAGAAACAGCCTGACCTGGGAAAATCTATTCAGTCCTAGCTCCACAGAGAAGTCAGCTATTATTTCACCTTTGCCTGAATTAACTCATTTCTTAAGTCGATTGGCTTTACCCACCTGAGTCCCCAAGATATGGTGAGGAATCAAAGTGGAAGGGATTCTTTGGTCTCAGCAGTTCAGAGGTGACACACATTTCCTTGAGAGAGAACACGCTGAGTCAGCAATAGCAAAAGACGTGAGCGCAGTAAATGGAATTCCATCACACTCACGCGTTGGCTACTTGATTGATTGGGCCAAATTTATTTGAGTAATTCATTCAAGCGCAAGCATAATGTGGCTCCAGAAGCTGACCTCCACCCTACTGTACTTGGCTGAGCAGGCTGTTATATTTTATGATGTGTCTTGAAAAAAAAAAAAGTCCTCTGATACTCCTATTCCATCCAAGTCACCATCATATTTGCCAGAGAGAAGCACTGGCACCAAGTGCCAGTTTTGGACATGGCCACGCATACTAAACTGCACTGTGCTTTGCTTACTGCAGACATATTGCTTACTGGAATTGATTTTTGCCATCAAAGTTAACAGATATTGCATTTAGGGAATATGAATATATCGGGCCAATATTGGACTTTTATTCAAAATCAGATAGCTGGTCAGTGCTGTCCACCTCTGATATAACGGAGATTCCTCCCTGATCACTGGTAGTCAAAATTCTTATGATTTTTTATTCAGACGTCTGAGCAGAGAAATTATTATAGTTGGCTGTGGAGGATTTTGCTCTGGAGGATTTTACTCAACAGTCTTTAAAACCTGCAGTGAAACCTGCCTCACTCTGCATTAAGAAGCTGCTAACACCTAACACAATTTCATTAGTCTGGCTTTCAGTGACAGTTATGTGTGTCCCACGACGGTTTAATGCGGTGTCAGAGGCTTTTCCACCCTGAGAAATATTAAATTCTGGAAGAAACATTGAATCGTAGTCATTTTCCTTTGGCTTGAAGATTGTCAAATTTAAATTTAATGATACGGAATATTGGCACAAAATAAAATCTTGAATCCAAAGATATCAGGAAAAACAACAACAATAACAAAAAAAAACAATCAGCTGAACCCTTGCAAAGATCTATTGCAGTCGACGCATTACAGCAGAGGCTTAATGCTCGCTCTGCACAAACAACATGAGGGCAGCAATGGAGAGAGCCACATCTGAGGGCAGGTTCACTAAATAGGATAATAGAGGTTGCCGCAAAACACACACACACACACACACATTTAGTTCAGTTGAGAAGAGATGAGTCACTCTTTGAACGCCAGTCATTCCCACAGCTCTCCAATGACTGAGACACCGTGCTAAAACAGAGACAGATACAGATCCAATCTGATGAACATTAATGACAACGCGCATTGCCATCAAACACACTCTCAGATATTCACTGCACCGAGAAATAAGAGCGCATTTTACCATTCATATTTTATAATGAGCTTGGGAACAAACAGAATTGGCTTGAGATGGCAGTCCCAGAGAGAGGTGTCATGTCCTGGTTTTTATTCAGGAGGGATGATTACTGCTAATCATGGGCTGTGCCTGCCTGTTAAAACCCAACAACATTCTTTGTTTTCTCGCTCTGGCCATCGGCTCGGGTGGTTGCTGCCGCGCCCGAGGCTATTATCCACCCAGCTCCACGTCCTTGAGGTCTTAGCCAAATTTCAATCAGCTTTTTTGGCACCGTCTCTTTCTGTAGCAAATAGATCAAATTGTTCATTGGAGCCTGTCATTGAATTAGGAAAAGTGAATCTTCTTTCTTCTTCCTCTTCAACCAAAACGTGGTGCCAGCAACGTCAGGGCAATGACTAATTTGCTTTTGTTTACACTGTTTTGTATTCCACTTGCCTTAGCGTTCCTCTTGAATTTGCCTCCGTTTTACTCATCTCACTCTCTTAGGGGAAGTCAAACACAATTGGAAACCCATCAAAAGGCTTATAATATAACTGTATCTTTGTCCTGTTACACTCATATTGTAGTTCTGGGTACAGACGAGTTCAAAAGCCTACAGCCCGGCATGGCTTTGATGCTCCACAGGCACCTCTGCTAATCTCAGCAACTTTTTCCTTCTCTCTGCCTGCGCTGATCTGTCAATAAATTCTGGGGCAAATCAAGATTGCGCACAAAATCATTTTCCCTGTCTGCTTTCGTCTAGATCATATGCTATCAAATAATGGAACCGCAGATAAAGCTCAGTGAGGAACACACTCTGGGACTGGCAGCTAATTTGTTTGCTTTGTTCGTATGAAACTGCCTCCCTGTTGCCTGGTGCATGGTACACTCTTACCTGAAAGGGTTCTATAACACCAGAATTTTTTTTTTTTTTTTTTTTTTTACACTTGGTGGATGCTTTTCAGTGCCATGAAGCGTGGGTTCTCAAACATTTTCATGTCACTGACCCGCTATAGGATGATTTTTGTCTTTGTTGATTTAGTATTGAATTATATAACCGCCTACAGAGTGTACGGGGAGATAACAGTGGTGAGAGTGAAATCTGCATTTTGATCACAATAGTCATTTTTAAACAGTCTCCAAGTGGGAATTATACTATTCTTCATTTTGCTGCAGACACTTTGGAACCCTCCTAAAACCCCACCATGGGACGTTGAAGGGGGTTCATATAGCATGACGCTTAAAGGGACAGTAAACTAAAATATGTTATTTCTCAATAAAAATATTTTTATTGTCATCATTGGGTGTAGGAACAATTGTGAAACAGTGAGAATCTGAAGTCCTTTCTGTGGAGAGAGTTGATTTCAAACTATCAGTTTTGCGAGGGACTAAAAGCTTCTTTTACATAAGAGTGGAACGATCCAATCAGAACCTCTTCTTTCTATTCTTACTGTCTCCTTCCTGTTTGGCTGACAGCCTTCAACTCCACCTTCTATTCGCCAATAGGCTCATCAGATGGTAGTAACAGTAGCCTAACTGTTTTGAGTTGTTTCTTCATATAAATCCACCATTTTACCAATGATTATTTTACTAATCATCTAATCGAATGTTATATCAGAAGAGGCGAGGAAGCACTTTTGTCTTCTGGATTGAGCTGTGTGCCTTTTAGCTAGCGATTTTCACATCCCTGTACTTACCCTCCAAAGTGTACGCTTTTAGCAAGTGCGCTCTACAGCAGTGTTAGCTATGAAAACATTTTCTAACATACTGTTGCAGCCGCGGTCAGCCCAATGTTTCCTCAGTCTCTGAGAAATGAATTTCTGTAAGGAATGCAGCTCCCTAAAGCTCCATTTTACTGCAGTTATTGACTTTTAGGAACTGTGAAATCTTGGAGGGTGATGAAGACAGATCCCTCTTGGTGATGTAAGAGTCCTTTAAGAATTTTTTTAAGAACTTGACTGTGTTATTTGAAAAGAACTCCTTTTTTTTATAAGCCAAATATTGAACGGGGTGGTTACTAGAACATGGCCATCCAGTAGCATTGCTCCAATTCCCCTGATCAGCCAAATCACGAGCAACAGCTGCACAAGGCTTTTACCACATGCATAGGCTTTTTATCACAAGCATAATTAGCGGGGGGATCTCTGCTGCTTTTGTGAAATAATTGCCTACAGGGTTTTTGCAGAACACTGCTTGTGCTGAGGGCCACGGGGAGAAAGGCTATGGTTTTGAATGTAAAAATCTGACCGCCACCTGCTCCCATTATCAAATAACGACTCTGACATCCAGCTGGCTTGAACGCTACAATGTGGATCGAAATTAATTCTCATTTATTTATTTATCAGTTTCTCTGTTTTTAATTCTCCAGACCTGGAGCAATGTGCTCTACAATACAAACAATGCCCTTTAAATGTGGAACAAGCCAACAATTTCTTTTGAAAAGCAATGGGGTTTTCTGCAGATGCTGTATTGTCTTTCAATCGAAAATCAACCGCTATGAAGTAGTTCCTCTAATCCCTATTCTCCCTATTGATCACTATTCTCCATCAGTAATGTTCATAGAGAATGGGAAGAATAGTGATGGATGTCATCCAAACAGAAAAATATGAGATAAACTGTGTTCACGTGCAATCAGATGTGTAGAAAAAACTGAATTTCCTCTTTCACATGAACACCATTCAAAGTTGGACAATGGAGTCAGAAAGTCAGATTACAAGGAATAAAGCATACCTTTAAGGAAGTGTTGAGCATGAGCTGCCTGCTTGGGGTGTGTCTCTTTAAAAAGATCCAAATATAGGCAATGCCACCACCAATGTGCAGAGGACAACAGGAAAAAAATAAAATAAAATAAAATAAAGACATGACAGGTGACAGGAGTGCACATGAGTAGTTTAATATTGCGCCTTCAGCACCTGCATCATGAGAATTCACTGCTGATTATATGGCGGGTGCTGTCCTTGGTGCTGAAGAGCTATATGGAGTATAGTGATTTAGGCTACAAAGTATACACGAGTGTCTGAAGATGTTTTATGAATAGGTTGTGTGAATATGACGGGCAGTATTTGCGAGTTGTTTTTGTTTCCAATGTTTTGTTTCAAATACACATGAGCGTTAGTGGTCACTCAGTGTTGATCTGGTAAAGTGCAGGTGTTGTGCTTACAGAGAGCTGCTGCAGGGCTGGCACAGCAGGCGGCTGGAGCTCAGCGTTGGCGCGGCAGCTGAATGCCAATCAAGAGATCTCGGGTTCAAATCAGGATGGTCGCCCATGCGTGTTGACTGTGTTTCCATTCCTTGAGGAAGGTTTTATTGCCTTCACACTCATTTTCCCTTTGTCTTTGGTTTCCATTATTTCACAGCTGTTTTGGCTTGACATGGATTTCTCGTGAGGTTGTGCTACTTTGATCAGGCTAATATGAAGCATTGCTCTGGACCTCACAGCACTGGGAGAGGCCAAGCAATACAGAAACTGTGGCATTTGCAAGCTGAAAAATGGCTTGATTGACCCCGAAGTAATATGCAGTTTAACAGTTAAAGGCTACTCCCTATTGACTGAATGAGGTAGGATGCACCTGGGGTAAATGCGGACCACATAGACTCAACTACACTCAGTCAGACAGAAAAACAAATAAACAACAACAACAAAAACACAGTGGGCGCTCCTTTATCCAACATGCAGATAGGGTGTACAAAAGGCCTAGCAGCACATGTTCCTCCTGAGCAAGCTGAACTGCTTTAATGTCAGATAGGATGTTCCAACAATAGCATACACATCACTTGTTGAATCTGTTCCCACTTTTAACATTGCATCCTGGTGCAACTTCCTCATAATCAATAGCAAAACAAAACATCATCGGATCCTCGAGCAAGCATCTAGGACTTTCAATGTTCAACACTATACAGTCAGTTAAAATCAAAGTCACATCCATCATCACTTCAAGCTGGCCCAGCCCACTGGCCAGGAAAAATGCATAAGGACTCATTCATAGCCATTGTCATAAAAATCTTAAACAGTGCCAAATTGACTCTTTAAGCATTTTCAGATACACTTTTAGTATTCATTTGAATTAGAATCAGAATCAGAATACGTTATTGATCTCAGTGGGGAAACTGAGTCAGTTGCAGTTGCTCCCGCTGTAGAACAATAGAAAGAAATATGTTAGAGAATGTAAAAAAAAA
>OMKZ01056109.1:18460-28950 GCA_900302535.1 Neoniphon sammara
AGGAGTAGGTGTGTTACTGTGTTTCAGTAGTAGATTTAACTACTCTCAATATGTCACACTCTGTTGCTGGTTTAATGTCTGAAAGTAACCTATCAACACAGGGAAGAAATCCAGTAGGCTATATATGTACCTACATGCAACCTGGAAAAAGTAGCTGTATTTACATTATGCACTTTTCCCAAGGTTGTTTGGGCAGATTATAATTACTAAGATAATATTAGAAGATTTTTGTAATTATTGCAAGATAATTGTACTTACAATGTTAAATTTCTTTAATAGTTGTTAATTTATATATAGTGATTTTATCTTCCTGCTGTATTAACAGTATGAATTATTGAGTACAAAAATCAAAGTACAATAGCCCACTAAACATGAACTAAATACCTTAAAGGATGTAGAGAGTTCAAAGGTTATGCTTTACTGTCAGTGTCTACAGCCCACAGAGAACCAAACAAGTGTAGAGCATTACATATTACCAACTCCGTACAGTTTGTCCCTTGGCTCACATCTTAGATTGCAAAACGCTGTCCGGAGAAAGTGAGACTAATTCAGGAAATGGGAGTGTTGCATGCAAAATAAGAGCATAGAATTTCCACTTTGTGGCTATGAATATGCTTTGAAAAGGGTTTCCTGGCATAAAACAACTTTATTTTCACTTAATACAGATTTATCCTTAAACATAGATTTACATATGTTTATTTTGGGTTTCTTTTCACATAGGAGCTTGGAACTCAACGCCGGTTCCTCAACGAGTGTTTTATTTTGAAAGTGACGCCCGGAAGTCTTATGTTTTTAATCCTGGATAACTTGAATTGACGCAGGTCACCCGAGTGCGTAAAGAAAACAAGACTTTCCCCGTTTGAGTTCTGTCAAAAAACATCGCAGTGGGGTCCGAAAAAAACATCCGACAATGTCTTCCAGCGGCGGAATTCAGATACCGAGCCGTCTTCCCCTGCTGCTGACCCACGAAGGAGTGCTGTTACCCGGCTCCACCATGCGAATTAGCGTGGACACTCCGAGAAATATGCAGCTTGTCAAGAGCCGTTTGCTGAAGGGAACTTCGCTGAAAAGCACAATCATAGGAGTGATTCCCAACACCAGAGACCCGGAGCACGACACCGACGACCTCCCGGCTCTGCACAGGTGTTTGTTTTGTTGTTGTTTAGCATTGGAGTAGCTGTGTGCTAGCTTAGGCCGTTGGGTCGTTTCCTCCGTGTTGTTGTTGTTGTTGTTGTGGTGTCAGTGACTGTAAGCCTGTAGTCCAGAAGTGTGTCAAACTTTTTAGAGCTGTAACTAATGATTATTGTCAGTAATTAAAGCTACAGTTACAAATAGCGCCGATTGAAGTGATGACCGTTTAGACTCAGCTGTAACGTGCATGGAATGAGCCAGTAATGGTTGAGTCTATGCAGTTCTCACGGTCTTGTGGCGTCCTAATTAACTTGCTACATTCCACGGTTAAGTCGATTGAGTCTAAATGGTCCTCGTTTTTGCAATTTCGGTGACTGTAGCTTGAATTTCCTTTTCTTTCTTTCTTATTTGTTGTCATACATCATTTTTTGTAATACAGACCACAGTTTCCATTTGGCTGTTTCATTATTTTTGAGACTTAATGACTGATTAATCAAGCAACTGAAAAAATAATTGATAGATTAATCAGCAGTGAAAATGATTAGTTGCAGCCTGAAGCAAAAGATTTAAACAGTCGCATCGATTCAATTTCAAGTTAATTTAGAGCCCAAAATCAGTGTCTGTGGCACTGAAATCAGGCTCACGTGTTTCCAACAAACAAAACAGGAAACCACTCCCCAACTTAATAAACCCTCATAGTGGCAAGAATAAACTCCCCTCAATAACCCAAAGATTAAAGAGAAAAAAGGGAAGATTCTTATGTTAACTTTTAGGGAGTGAAGAGTTGTGACCTCATTTTACTAGTCCCCGGGGACCCCTGGTGGACCCTGAACCCCACTTTGGGAACCACCAGGCTATAGCCACTTTAAGTTGCTTGCACTTTCAGATAGCTCACGTTTTGCAAATTGACTCCTTGAAAGTTAGCATAGTAATTCCATGGCATGGAAACATGTAATGATAATCACTGGACTTTGTCATTTAAATTAAAGTTGTGACATTTTATTTCATTATTGGTAGGCATGTTATGCATTATTCAGAATTCATAATCGCTCAGACCCAATGCGACATGAGCGTTTTGTTCTAGAAGGCTCCTTGGCTCAGTAGTGACCGGGCAGGCAGTCAACCAGGCTGACACACATCCAGACAGAAACGGACTTCAACCTTTCACCAGCCCTCAGACAGTCTGTTTACTGAACAGCAACATTTAACTCAGGATGGCCAGTTTCTTTACCAGCTGCTGTTAACATGAACCAGCAGCTCTGAGTTTGTGTATTTTGTAAACGCTATTATACCAAAGATGGCCATTTATATGTTTTTTTGAATTTGCAGCAAATTATGAGATAAGCATATCATCCAATCAATATTCAGGATCGGATGTTAGGTCCCTCTGTGCTGATTTGGGAGAGCGCCTGCAGAAATCTGGCCTGTTGGATGTGAGAGGAGAGGAGGGGTTTGTCAAGTGGTCACTTCCCCTGACAGTTGATTTGATTAGCGTCACCACCTCCATCTGTTAAACTGTCCTGTGCCCACATCAAGCCTGACACTGACTACACAACATAACACCGACTAATTTCAAACCTCTGGTCTCAGTGACAGAGGGTTGAGGAATGTTCTCCATTAATTGGTGAGCAGCCAACTATTCAACAAGGCTTACTGATTGTTTTGTTTTTTCATATAATCATTTTCTTGAATCAAGTGTCATTTTCTTGGTCCTGGTGGGCTGATCTGCCTTATTCTGCCTTGTTTCAACAGATTTATACTTGTTCCCAGAAAAATTCCTCAAATAAGTGAGACTGCATTGCAAATAAGTGGGATTATCTCATCCCACTGGCAGATTTTTTACCTTGTTTGAAGATAAATAAGACTTTAACACTCAGTAACTCGTTAAGATGGATATTTTTTGCTATGCTCTTGATTAAACATTTGCAATTCAGATGCAAATAAATGTCTTCATTCTTAAGATCACCTGTATTACAGACTATTTTAAATAAAGGCTTGTATTTGAGTCCAGCTAGTCAACCTTTTTCCACCATGGACTTTTGCACATTGCTGCTAATGGTTGATCCTGCTGGCATGAAAAGGTCTACTGAGTGAATCAGAAACTGACCCTTACAAACCAAATTATAGCAGCCAGCAGTAAGCTAAACTTAATTTTTAAAAGAAAGACTTCTGAGAGGCTCTGTCTGACCTCCAGCTTCTCTCTCTCTCTCTCTCTCTCTCTCTCTCTCTCTCTCTCTCTCTCAGTATCGGCACAGCGGGGCTGGCGGTGCAGGTAGTGGGCAGTAACTGGCCGAAGCCACACTACACCCTCCTCATCACCGGGATTTGCCGCTTTCGTGTGTCAGGTCTGCTGAAGGAGCGCCCGTTTCCGCTGGCAGAGGTGAAGCTTCTTTAGCACCAGACCTTTTGTTTATTCAGGTGTAATAATGCTGTTATGATGCTGATATCAGATACTGCACTAGGCCAACTAGGCCAACTGGGCCAAATGAAATAGAGTATCTGTATCTGATTTCCCCAGGGTGTAACTCCAATACAAAGAGTCACACACATAACATGCCAGAAATGAAAGCAAGAAGGAAGTTTGTTTTTACTTCATGGAGAAAAATGGTTTAAATGTCAGTTGTTTTGTCCAGTAAATAAGTAAGTGCTTGTTAAAACTGTTTGAGGGTTTTGTTAGTCGCCGTGCAGCTGAATGTCTAAAATGTGAAGTGTGTGTACATGTGTGTCATTATGCTGTTGTGACTGGACATTGCAGGTGGAGCAGTTGGATAAACTGGAGCAGTACACTTCCACAGAGGACGTCACGGCAGAGGACGGAGAGCTGAAGGAGCTGTCCCAGAGGTTCTACCAGGCTGCTGTACAGGTGTGTGTGTGTGTGTGTGTGTGTGTGTGTGTTTGTTAAGGGACTGCATTGGGCTAGAAATGAAGCCCTAGCCTGCATGTGGCTGACAATAGCAGCCTTTCCATAAAACATTTAAAGTCATTGCAAGCCAGTAATTAAATCAAGGAAATTCAGGGATGTTTCCTTAACATCTGTTTAAGCAGATAAATTGTAGCCTCCCGCAGATGCCAAATGATGACCTATGGTACTATGTCAGTCATCATCTGATGGCTGCTATAGGCAGCCAATTTGTTTGCGAGCTATATGTCTTGTTCTGCAAAGATGGACAGAATCCTGTCCACGCTCTAATATGGCCGTTCCACCCTGTGCAGATATGAGACAAAGGAAATTTCTTGATTACTGCATCTCTTGACTTTGCTGCCATCTGCCATGACAGCAGCTCTGTCTGAGGTCAGAGGTCAAAGAGCAACCAGTCGTGTGATGAAATCTCATGCACATCTCCTGTTTTTATTCGGCAAATGCATTTCCATTGCAAATTATCACATTTCATATACATATTGAACAAAAAGTTTATCCACCTCCAGCCAGCGTATAAATGTTTAGTCGCATTTTTGGAATTTTGTTCGACATTTGCTGTTCACACCAAGAATTTTTTATGCGATACAGTGAAATGCGCAGAAAGAGGAGCTGATGGAAACGCGGTTCATGTCAAGTCACCTGACAGCGCTGCATGCCGCCATCAACACCTCAACCAATGGCCAAGTAGCAGCGTACATCCTGAAAACTGCACTTTTTAAGTAACAACCACATTAAGCAAAATAAAGGAATCTTGTATATTACCTGGTGAACAAAACAAATAGCTGAAGAGACTGTGAAAAATGTTTTTGATCAAAAGAACAACAAAACATCTTCAAGGTCCTGGAAGGAAGTCGTAACTCTCATGTAGATAAGTGGCTGATGAAAGGGAAAATCTGCTGGACAAAAATATTTCCATATGCCCGGACCAAACTACACACAGGCCCTGACCCTGCTTGGTTTTGACACCTGGCATTACCACGCGTCTCAACAGCGTTTCCAGAGACTTATGATTGGATTTGTGTTCGACCTCTGACCCGATGCGGTTACCTCTTTTCTTTCTCTGATTCCTCTGAAATTTACTCCAGCTCTGTATCCCAAGCTCTGACTGTCTTCCCAGTGTTTCACCCCCATCCTGTTCCTGGCACAAGATAGTCAGAACAAAATGGGAGGCAATGAATTAATTTTTGAAAAGCCTTTTCAGCATAACTCTTGTCAAAACAGGCTTATGGCTGACAACTTAAAGTCCTGATCTGACAAAACTAAGAAATACATCCAGCCCGATAAAATCAAAACAGTCCAGGTAGTCATCTCAGTGCAGTGTGTGAGATACGACCACAGACACTGCACTGCGTCAAAGTCTGATTCACAGCTGTTAGTGTACTACACAGGAGACATTTTACTACACTGAAGGTTTTCTTCACGGATTGCCAAAGTCAAAAAGTGCACATAGGCCATTTAATTAAATTCATCCACTGCCTTGACAAGATTATACTGGAAATGAAAGTATGTCTGCTTTGAAAATGAATTAAGACACTCTAACCTGTACCACTGCAGTATTCTACAACTTATCACTCACAGCGCTGGTGGAGGTTCAGGTCCTTTTTTGGCCCAAAGACGCTTCAAGGTGAAGGAAAATGAAATCTGGAGAAAACGTGAGACAAAATTTCCCCAAAACGTCTTTGAAACATCAGTAGAAGCAACGAAATCATCCTGATGCTGCGCTTTTCCTCAAGTTACCTGCCCAGCTGCTGAAGCAAAAAATCCACCCTGAAACACTTCACCTGGTGATACACCTTGTGTTTTTTTTTTTCCTTGTCCTGTGAAATAAGTGACCAAACGCAGACAGCAATACATCACGTCCAGACATTTCCAGAGAGTTTCAGAGGAGAGAATTTTTGAACGATGAGAAAACATCAGCGGTAAACGTCAGGACTGGGAGGTCCACAGGAAGAAACCCATGGTGGAAGAGGATGAGATGATCATTTCTCCACTGACAGTAGCCTCAACAGCCCATAATGCATTGCAGCTGCCAGACAGGGCGAGGTGTGTGACTCACTTTTACTTCGCTGGATAAACGTGTGACCATCATGATTATTACTCTCATTGTTGCTGTTGGTCTCTGTTTCAAACTAATGATAAGGTGAAACAAGCCAGGGCAAGCTCCGTGGTTTTTGAAACTCTGTAGGAAACCAACAAGTGAAGTAAAAGTACCGTACACATGACTTCTTTACAAAATAAGAGCGTGAGAAAATCCGAGGGTGAATTTAAATTTAACTCAGTGTTCCCAGACTAAACTGAGATGCCTGTCAGAGATCACCAGGCTCATACACACTGAAATCCATTTTGAACGAGTGGCTTATGGCAGGAAAACAAAACAGAGCCTGTCTGTCTTTCAATTGAGTCTTTTTTGGGTTGAAGTTGGTCCATAACGCTGTGAGGAGGAGCCATACATCTGGACTGCACAGGTTTGGCTCTGCAGGTATGTAGGTGCCCACTGGAACTCTGTGGATATTTTTGGCCCAGGATGATACAACACACACACACACACACACACATACAGGGTCTGTCAAGCATGGCCTGTACCTGATTTGTCCCTGTTGTTAAGACAGCAAAGTGACGTGATTCATCCTGCCAGTTTAGCCTCCATAATCTGTGTTTAGGCTTCTTGATCTGATAGAGAAAGCCTGTGAGAGCGGGATAAACTCAGGTAAACCAAGGCGAATCATCTGCCACTTATCTGATGACTGAAGTTTAATCTTACTTCATGTGTTTAGACACGTTGTGGCACAAATCAGAAGCTGTTCTGCCATAAATTTTCCAGGGCTGTGATTACTGTCACCGAGCCACAGTCCTGCTGCCTTATTATCATCCAGTGAAAATTATTACGTTTCTCATGTTCAACATTTTAATTTAATTAATTAAAAAAAAAAAAACTTAAGCATTGGGGTGTAGAGAAAACAAAACAACGTCTAAATACTCAGTTGTATCCTTAAAATGAATACGAAGTTATTCTAGTTGAGAAAAATGTCACTTCATAGCATATACTGCATCAACAATCATTTTATTAAATACCTGTCAAATTACCCTAACCCTAGTAGGTTTTACATGTCAAACTGAAAATGCTTGACATGTAAATGAAATGATAGTATCAAAGAGAATAAAAACGAGTCATTGTTCCAATAATATAATCCCTTTTCATCAGCAGCCAGCAACAATGTAACGTTCACCAGTGAAGAGCGGAACAGAAACTAGTCTTTAATAATCAAATGGTAGTTACTAATGTATCATAAATAGAACTGGATTAATGCTACTTTAAATGAACAAAACCTACAGGTAGAGAATTTGTTGCGGATGTCTAAATCACATGTCTAAATCTAAATGATAATCAGTGACTTAAAACTACAGCTATCATCTGTTGTATATTAACTAGTAAAATTACAATAGCAACTATTAGCTGTCAGAACAGTGTCTAGCTACAAAAATAACATACCAGGCCTCTTTTAGACTAGTGGGCTTTAGGGAATAATTGACTACATGTCAATGAAATAGTGTCCATCTGACTAAAACATAAGTATAGTGTGTGGTTTGTATTGTTTAGTGTCTTTTAAGTGGCAGAATAAAGACTAGTAACCAAAATCAGTTGTAGTACCTTTTGAATGACTGGTCGTCCTACTGCTTCCTCTCTTAGGTTGGAAACAGAAAATAAAAGACCTGAAAGGGCGCTTAAAGAAAGCTTGGCACAATAATGTTGATATTACTTAAAGAAAACAGGCACTATGTATGTTTTCCATGTGTGAAAATTGAGCGTATATGTGATATACTCTGAAATAATATAAACACAAGTACAATTACATGTAATCAAATCCCTTTTTCATGCCCAGAGTCGGACGTTTCTGACAAGTTTTGAGAGAAAGAACGCAGCAGGCTGATTGGAAGATCATGTGAACTGGCTTCAGGAATGACAGGAGAGGAGAGAGCCAGACTTTTGGGCTCCTTATGCAAACATGTCTGCTTTTTTATATATATATATGAGTTAATATCCATCGATGGGAGTTTGCCAGACCTGTGAGAGGAAGGACTCTTTTAGCTTGCTGGTCAGTTTCTGGAGTTTGACATGAATTGCCTGTCTCTGGTCCACTGTGTGTGTGTGTGAGAGAGAGTGTGTGTGCATCTGAGCAGACCAGCGCACTACATTTTTCATCAATCAGCATTTTATTTTGAAAGCTCTGATTATAAATCCTTCTTATTCTTTGTCCAGACTCTTTTGACACCGGTGTCTATCTGCAAGTTAAATGGATCTTGTACGTGACAAAAACAACAAAAAAAAGTACTTTAAAGAAGAGGGAAAACACGCACATCCAATATCAACCAGGTGCTGGACAGAACAAAGTGCAGTATGGAAGTCTCTACACTGAAATATGCAACCAAGATGTAGCCTGTGTATTCATCAACGCCTGCTGTGTGTTGTGACGTTTGGAGTTCGCTGTTCTTCAGACAGACAACTGAATTTAATCTCATTCATCAGATCTGAGGTGTGACATACAGTCAGCTGATTTAAAAGACAGATTTTGATAGATTGCAGATGGAAAAACCAAGAGGAACAGTTTACAGCCACTGATTTCATATTCCAGCGGTTCAGAGGTTATCGACTAAATTTAATTCCATTTTTGACTCCTTATCTCTGATTTAGGGAAGTCACTTTTTTGTTATTGTACATTGTAGTTTTATAGTTAAAGGGATAGTCCGCCCATTTTGAAAAACTTGATGTTATTTCACTAACCCCCCCAGGTTTTATGTAGGACAGTGGAGGTGCTGTCTTCCTCTCATCGTTACCGGATACCGGAAACTAGCTGGATGCTCCACATGCTAACTGTTAGCCACCTGCCATTGAGGTGCACTTTCCCCCGGCTACGATTCTGAAAAATAACCGCCTTAATCCACTCCAATTGATAAATAAGCAAAGTTTGGGTTTGATGATGTGTGCCAGAATTTTTGTAATCCGAAATAGGGTAAAAAAAAAAGTTGGCCGTTATTAAAAATAATAAATAAAAATCAATGGTATAACTATTTCAAGAGAACATTGAATTTTCAATTGCGTAAATTGCAACACGATTTTAGTATGTGAGCCCTCCACCTATACAAGCATTCCTGCATGGATACGAATGCACGCATGTACAGCTGACTTGAGCAACATCAGTAAATCATCACTAGAGGCATTAGCTGTTATTAATGTGCATCTGTGTTTACTAATGCTGATGTACTTTTTATCTGTTTATCTGTAACACGAGACCAAAGTGATTGCTCGAAGCATGTAAGTTGAAGGAAAAACACCTGCACTCACATTTATGAAGTGGTTATCCTGCTGTGATTTCCAAATGCCAGATGTGACAGTATGTGAAAAATGTATGTCATTCCTTTAAAATAAATGGAAAGCCTGAGGATACACCCGTGTTTCCTCCCTCTGGAAGCCTCCTGTCCTCGCTCCTCACATCCTCCCTGCAACTTTAATGGATTGAAGATGGAGGGCAGGGAGCGAATACCGGTTCACAAGCTGGTGGACGGAGCAGTGAAGGGCGAGGAGACATAAAATTGAGAAATGAGAGGGGCCTCAAGAGATAGAACATTGTAGATGTCAGCAGCTGAAACATGTCCACATGATAAACCTGAGTAAAACAACAGAGTTTGTGCAGAGGAACGTAAATTCCAGAATAATTAAACATATGACTAAAATAATCTGTTCAGACTATGACCAAGTAAATGATTGTTTTCTTTACAATTTCTGCGCTTAATTGGTTGCAGTGCCGCCTTTGGCCAGCAGATGCTGCTTTTTGGAGGCTGTGATCGGCAGTCTTAAATAATGGGATTTTGATTTTTTTTTTTTTAAGTGTTTTTTCAGTTAAGGCAGCAGAATTCTTTTCACCAGGTTATATAAGCCTGCCTCGGCTGTCCGGAGCTGCATGAAGCCCTGCTGTTATTTGATGAATTGAGGTGCCATGTTACATTCTGCAGGTCCTGTTCGGTCTCAGATTATCAGTTCAGTCACTCACCAGTAAATTTCAACTTCATGGCGTGTCTGTTTCTCATGGATCACTTCATCTGTGACAGGCTTAAATTCACCCTCACTGGGAAAGTTCTTTGTGGATTTCCTTAGAGAACTTGGGAATGTTGAATTAAGTGAAAGCATAAGAAGGAATGGTGTGGGCTTGGAAACAACCTTTAATCTGACAGTAAATCTGTGTGACTCTGTAAATCCCCCGGTGCATTCTGCTCCACCGGGCGTTTGGCGTCTGTTGATAAGAAAAAAAAATAATAATAAAAGAAGAAGAAGAAAGAAGCAGGTAGCACCAGGCCTGTCTAATATTCTGTTTGTGTGTGCGTGTGTGTGTGTGTGTGTGTGTGTGTGTGTGTGTGCGTGTGTGTGTGTGTGTGTGTGTGTGTG
>OMKZ01056111.1:8420-23106 GCA_900302535.1 Neoniphon sammara
TACAAATCAGCTCACATACAATAGTAGCCTTTAAAAGTGCTTTCCGACTTGATTGTGGGTTGGTTGTTAATGAATAACTGACACTGCAGTAACAAAAACTGAGGATTCAGATTAGGGCTGAATGATATGGTAGAGAAATTTTGTCTAAAATATTAAAATGATGATCATGTGATTTTTGCTGGGTTCTGTACCAAACAAATATGTTTTCTCACATCCGGAGAATATGATTTGTAGGCCAGGACACCTCTGTACCACCACAATAATTCATTTATAATGGTATTATGTCACATATTTTACCTTTATTAAAATATTGCGGCTCGCACGGCTTGGATATTGGCCATGTTGTGATTTTGATAACATTTCGATGAACTGTTCAGCCCCAGTTCAGATGGGTTGCTGCATACCTTTCAGCATGCAGTCATAGGCCTTACGGTTCTCCTGACCCAGAGCCTTCACGACCTCTGCTGGCTCCGCCCCTTCCTCCACCTCCTCCATTTTCACACTGCTGGTACTGCTTAGACCAAATTCTGGAGGACACCTGGTAGACATAAACACACACATACAAAAATGTGGGTTTGTCTATTGAGGTGTCAATCCATGCTCCCATCCACACCACCGCCCCCTATAGACCCATGCATCCATCTGTCTGTCGGTCCATGTCTTACCCCTTGGTGAGTTTTTCCACAGCCCTGGTGGCCACCTCCCTGGCACCAGTGTGCGCCTTGCAGCCATGCCACAGGTAGACTCGACCTTTTGGAGCGTTCAGCAGCACTAGGCTGGCCCGGGAACGCAGACTGGCCCAGCAGCAGTCTATCTCCACCAGGGAGGCCTCCACCACGGCCTCACCACGCACGCAGAACAACCGCCAGCGATCTGAAGATGAGATGTAGGCATGGTTAAAGGCATTTGTGCCAGGAAATTTCCATATGATATAGACATTTGAAGAAAAAAGAATCAGCATGTTAAAGTATTATGACTGTAGCTTTGAGCCTCTTTTTGATATATTCAAATCAGTGTCTGCATTTACACCCATGACTCATGACTCCCAATTCTCTCCGTTACGATCATTGATTTGGTTGTGACAGAGAAATTCTTCAAACAGTCCCTACTCATCATTTTATAGTTTAAGACCTGAGGCCTCTGTGTCAAACATTATTAAACTAGTGCATCACTGAAAACAAGCAAAATTGTTTATTCACCTGTGTTGTTGGCACTGTCCTCTCTACTGCCCTTGTGGATGACCAGACCTCCCTGGAAGAGCTGGAGGAAGCATGGAGGCTCCTTCCCTTGGCTCACCAACACCTGAACAGCAGCCAATCAGAAACAAGAAGAAGGAGAACGAATTTTGCATCCATTTATAAGATAATCTTATTGATTGCATAAAGAAAAATCAAGACACATGCACACACTCACCTGTGCCCCCCTGTGGCTGCCCAGCTCCACTGTCATGAGAGCCGAGGTTCCCTTCTCGCTGATGCTGCACTGACGGCCCTGCCAGAAGAAACAAGCTGTCCTCTCCCTGCCAGCAGCACCCACACTCAGCTCCCCAGGCTTCTGGCGCTTCCCGACTGACGGAGCAGAACAAAACACCACACCAAACCCAGGGGATGAAAACAGTGGATAAAAGTAGAAGAAGTAGAAGAAGTCTGCTTCCACTTTTGGAAAATTCAGTGACGTCATGACAAAACATGAGGAAAATTGTAATGACAAAGAGTTTTTTGGGAACCACATCAATTAAAGTCAAGTCCTTTTTCCTTACTTTTTCAGTAGTCAAGATGGTCCTGTGCTTTCCTAATAGCATACTAATAGGCTTCTTTCACACCAGTGTATGACAAATTCCAGCAAGTTGTTTGTGGCATTTAAGTATATGAGGGAAAAAGGAAGACGAGCCAACAGTACTTTTCACTAGTTCTCTCCTTAACTTGCCTGAGTTTACGTTGTCTGATATCCTGAAGCTTGTGGAGCTGCACTTATCTATGGAAATCTCTAAAAAAAAGGATAAAGGATTTTCCACAAAAACTTTATCTTCAACTACGAGGGCATGTGATTACATGATTCCTACTACCAGCTACTTTTCACCTGGAAGTTGCTCATTGGATTTGAACACACAATGTCCGACTCACAACCCCACCAACTGCACCAGCTAAATGACTCACCAACTGTGGTGACCGAGTACTTCCAGCGGATGATGTAGGCGTCACCGTCATGCAGTTGGCCCAGACTCTCCTTGGCCACTTCCTCTTCCCCGTGCTCTTTGATGTGCCAGGTGTCCACGGACACCGTGGCCAGCTCTGCCTGCCTTCCATCCTCATTGCGCACCAGGCCGTGGCCCCGCTCGACGTTCACCCCCTCCAGGATGCTCTTCACGGGCTCCGGCTCATTGTCCAGCAGGGCCTTGGCGTCGCAGGGCAGGAGATCCAAGTCAAGCGGGGAGCGAGGGCTGGAGTGGACTGGGCTCTGAGCAGACAAAGAGAATGAGAGCGTTTTCAACTGGGGTGTCACTTATTTTCATAGTCAGCTGGTGACTCCCAACGATGTATCAGCTACCTGTCAACAAGAACTGTGTCAAGGTTCAAGGTCAACTTGATTATCCTACAAGTGGAAAATTGATGAGGCCACTGTGCAGGAGGTATTCTTTAAAGTGCAAAGACAAACATAACAAACAACACTGCAATGAAACACAGTGTTGTAATTCTAACCCTTGAGAAATATATGACAATGAGACAATCCTGAATTGTGTCATAAGCAATGTTGAGTATTTCATTCATTTGATTTTATGCTGTAGAATTGGGCGGGGTCACTTAGGATCTAGTTGACTGGCTTCTGATTTCAGGTATTTTCATTTAACTCTCATCAGTTATCTAACAAACTATCTGTAATTTATGTAAACTAACTATAAGTTGATTGTCAATTACACCTGCTCAAATTACTGTCAACAGACAGTAATTTGACAGTCAACAATTTCAGGTAGATTAAGGTTAAGGTTAGGCATGTTAATCTAAATTTGAATCTTCCTGGCTGATCAGTTAACACATTCTATTGATGAAGTCTGCTGATTAGCACTTGAGATGCCCCTTGCTGCCTGCTAGTGGGTGACTTAATATACATTTGTCTACTGAGCCAAATGTGTTGGCAGTCAACTGATGGTGTAGGGAGTCAAGAGTGGACAATGAAAATAAAGTGCCACCTCAGTCCGATTTAGACAATTATGTCTCCATCAGGGCAATTAAGCCTCATCATTTTTGGCATTCAGGCTGCTATTTGGGCCCAGGTCAGTTCTCTTTACCTTGACTTCCTCAACCTGGTCGGCCTCCTCCTTCTTCCTCTCGGCCCAATCCAGGAACTTCTCTCTGAACAAGGATGTCTCATTGTGCTCTGACAGCCTGCCAAACAGAGCCCAGCTGGGACGCCCCTCCCCCTGCCTGGGTATTATACACATACATACACACATGCACACAAAAGGAGGATGCAACAAAAACATCAAGCGGTTACTGATATGAGCTGTAATGACAAGCTATAACCACTAGGGGCCAGCATGACATAAACAATCAATATGCTCTGCTGTGGAGATGTGCCACCTTCAATAAGACATAACTAACTTTCCCTGACTAAAATTGAATTATCAGATGAATAAATACAAATGTATTCTGCAGGCAGGTGTACACACACACACACACACACACACACACATATTTGAAAAAGAAGAAGCTAACACTAGAAAAATGCTCTTGCAATGTAAGTTTGCTCATGTTTTCGTGTATGGAGTCACCTAATACTACTATGAAGCATACTAAAGTATGTAAGGTCTATCTTTTTTACAATTGGTTTAACTGCCATGAAATGTATCAGGATTAGTATATCAGACTTACCGTGGGACGTCCCCATTGGTGGAGGAGGAGTCCAGGGGGTTGACCCTGCAGTTGCTATAGTCATAGCTGCCACTGTAGAGCTGCTTGCCCAGTTTGACGGCCACCTTTCTGTCGCCCAAAGGCACATCTTTCCCATGCCATACGTAAACTTCACTACCAAAGTCAAACACTAAGACCTATGTGTGGGAAGGAGGGAGAGGAGGGGATGGAGTGAGTCAGGAAAGAGGAAGAAGCAGGAGGGAGGGGATATCAGAGGGGTGGGGGTAAAAAAGAGAGGGAGAAGAAGACAGAGTGAAGGAAAAAAAAATCAGCCTTAAGACAGCAGTTAACCAAAAAACACTTCATGTAATTCAGCTGAACCCGCTGCTCATTGACTGTAACTGCAAAAGTATTTGAAAAGCATTTGAAGGCTTCTGACAACTGCTTCCCAAGGCCGAAACATTTCTCATGCTTGCTAATGTATCATATCTGTATTTACTTCCAAAATTCCTTCCACACTATATTTGCGAACTAGAGTTTCAGATCTAAACTAGAGCCCATAATCTAGTGGGTCAGTGACCTCTTTAGAGTTGAGCAGGGAAACACTAGGGATGGATGCCCAGGCATCCTCATGAGGCACCAGCTTGTCTCCCTGCAGCCTGTACACCCCGTTGGAATCGACGACGCCATTCTCATACAGTTCATCTTCCTCTGGCTCCCCTGCACCTACACCACACACACGCAGTGCAAACACAAAGAGCACGGTGTTTAGATTGAGATAGAAATAAAAACACAAAGACAATGATGGAGACAAGGAGAGAGAGAGAGAAAGGGAATCATGAGATGAGATGAACTTTATTATCCCTGCAGGGTAATACTAAGGGGAGGGGTTTGTCTGTGTGTACTTTTAAGGTCATGGGTGACTAATGTATTACTTGGGTGGTCTGTGTGTGTTGGCATAAGGGATCTATTTATAATGCTATTTGCTGCACAACACAGGCTGTTTAGTGCAGTAGGTGAATACACACTCGCTGGATATGTCCGTGTGACTGTGCATGCATGTGTGAGTACATGTACCCATACTTGACGGGAAAGATGGACATTTTTAATTTTAGTTTATTTCTTTTCACCTGGAAATCTGAAGGGAAATAATCCACCATTCCAAGTTCCTACATCCAACTATCAAATGGTACATATTCCTCATTCAAAACAATGTGTGTCACTATCTGCAAGCTAGGCTCATAATTTCGAGGAAAATGTCTTATAGGGCTACAAGCTGTTTTGCAGTTAGAGAAGAAAAGTAAAAGCCGTCAATTTCAAATATTCCACCATTACTTTATTCTTCAGTATACATGTGCATACCTCGGTACTGGGTCTTTCCTCCCAGTAGGGTCCAGAACTCCTTGGCCCATCTGCTCTCGGAGTTGACGCCCTCCTCCAGGACCGTCACCTGTGGGGCTTTACAGCCGAGGTCCCTCTTCGCCTGCACGAATGAGACCATCTCCGATGCCTGGTCACACAAAGCACACATGTTGAAACTGAGTACAGTTGGAAATTTATGATGCTTTTGTAATGTTTCAAATTCAATACTGGTTCTAAGGTAGTACTTTAATTTGAAGCTTTTCTGTGTGGCGCAGTATGAAGCGTATTGCAAAACACTATGGCCCATAAAAGGCACAGGCACTTTTAACATGGCTGCAGTGGGCACTAGTGTGGCTATAGGCAGGCTACTTCTACTTCTTCTACCACTACTTTTCCCCAATCATAAAAGGGGTTTATTGTCTGAATTTCACCGTTTCCACTATTTTGGCATTACCATCTCCTTCAGCTCATTTGCATATGCCATAAGGGGTTCATAAAAGTGCACCACTGCACAAAATACCACCACCTTTGGTCAGATGTTAATTCCAGTTCAAGTTCAGTACTGGAGATGAATTCAAGTTGAGTATTACTCCAGCTAATAATGCATTAAATTATGGCTATTGCTAAAAAACAGACCTAAAGTGTTAAGTCTTTAATGCTGTCCTTGGAAACATAGATTTACTGTATAAAATAATAATTTTCACAGAAGATACAGCACTATGATGTGCAATGGATTCTCATAACCTTCTACATTATTTTAGTGTTACCATGTCTTTCCCAAATAACATAGATTTGTGCGACAAAAGTTCTTCTCTTAATACATGAATTTCTGCTGCTGAAAACCTGTGATTTCATGCTCTTTCTGACAGTTGGTTTTCCATTGTGCTTCCATGCACGGCTGATTATGGTGAGTGTTAAATATGTGTAAGCTCATTAACATGTTGATTCTCATTGGTTTTTCGCCTGGGACACACCTCAAAGTTAAAGCAATGTGATTCTGCTGTGGTAATCAGTAACTTTATGAATCACCTCAAATTACCATGCCCTGAAGTTTGCTACTGAAATTCATTAGTCAATACTTAAAAGTTTGGTACCTTAGCTTTCTCAATGACGTTGGCGAACTCCCCACTCCACATGAAGCAGTGCTTGGGTGTGATGAGGAGGAAACAGTCGCCACTGTTCAGCGAGCTGGCCTTGGGCTCCACCAGCCGCACCTGGACGTGCCTCCGACCTGCAGACAACACACAGATAGACATATCACTCTGGGATTAGATGTTACAAATGAGGGTGCAGAGACACCACACCAAAAAGTATCCATTTCTTTTTCATGAAACCAAGCTTTAACAGTTTTGACTAAGTTAATCTTAACACCTTGTACATAGCCAAACACCAATCCTAACCCCAGCCTGACTGCAGCCCTAGCCTCACCCTATCCCACAGATTAGTCCCTGTGCAGACTCTGATAGAATAAAGAATACATTTCATACAATTATGAGTAAGCTCAGCAAACATTTTGGTGATACATTATAGTCACTTGATAGGAAGTTGAGTGTCAGCACTGGACTATTCACATAAAGCGTGAGCAAAGACACACACACTCAGGAATTTCTCAATTACAAAAGCTTTCAAGCTGATGCAGACATCTGGGCTCTCCCAAGAGAGCAATCACTTCATACCATTTGTCATATGGAATGCAGCAGTTACAGATGATAAGATTATAGGGCACATCTGTTTTACAGCATAAAGAAGAGAGACATGAAGTAAGATCTCTGTCTGTCTGACCTTTGATGCGAATAAGCATGAGCTTGTTGAAGGGCAGTGCACTGTTGTTGGTCACAACATCGGTGGACTTAACGCTGCGCAGGTTGACCTTGCGGAAATTCTCCTTGCTGGCAAGGCCCGCCAAGGCGACGTCGGCCAAGTTGGAGTGCTTCGCCACTGGGTGGGACAGGAGACAAGATGGTTGCTGACATCATTATCAACTAATAGAGGGTAAATACAACACTGCCACTTTGACAATAACACTATGTTTTGAATCATTGCCTATTTTGTCTGGTATCAAAGTTGCTATTGTGTTTACCAAATTTACAGTAATATTCCATATCACTACATATATTGAATAAAGATCAAAAAGTGAGCTATGATATAGAGAGACAGGGAAGTGGTTTCTGATTACCACTTTCACAGGAGTTGTACAAGACAGCCATACATAGCTACTCATTTCCTCTTGTGTAAACAAGTTGTAAAAAGATCACTGTGGTCAGGCTAGTTGGTACGTTGTTTGTATGCAGAGTGTTGATTTAGAGGAATAAGATACAGGAAACAAAGGGTGTGGACAAAATAACAGAAATTTGGCAATATATGAATATCAAGTAATTAAAATGGAGTATAGTAACCAGTTTCAATTCTCCTTGGAGGACTGGAGGACAGTGGAAATCTGCTTCACACTGCACATCTTTGCATTAAGATTTAATGATGTTTAGATCTGGTGATTGGGGAGGCCGTGGAAGGCATTTGATATCATCCTGGTGTCCATGTAACTACTTTTGAATTTGTTGATTAGTGTGTATGTGAGGATTATCATCTTCAGGGAACAGTGTTTTTACCATAGACTGCACCTGGTCCAGGAAAATGGCCTCTGGTTCCCATAATATAACCATGCAGAGTAATGATCAGACCTAATGACTCCCACTAGATGGCTGCCAATACCATTACAGAGCCATCACCAGGCTGAACAGCTGGCACGCATTGTGGGCTGAGGGCATCCTTTGACTTTCAACAAGAGAAAACCCATCCGGATATGGGAGAAAAGGGTTAAAGGGATATGTGAAAAAGGGCTGTGGAGTGTCTGAATGTCAGCCCTGCCTTAAATAACAGCTTTGTAAAGCTCGTGATATACAATTTTCGTCGAGACTGTGTCACAGAGGCATTGAGTCAGCTCTGTGGTCATTCTTAAGGCTGTAGCTTTAGCAGCTGTCCTGTGGAGTGTCTGTGTATGCCTGTCGGCGAGCTTCAACATGTGACCACTGTTGATTTTTGCCAAAGCAGTTTGTCCCTGTTCGGCATATGCCGTCATGATTTTGTGACTGTCCCCTCAGCCACATTAAATAATTTTGCAGTTTATGATGCAGTTCAAGTCCTGACTATTTGACCTAGAACTTTGTTAGTCGCCCAGTGTTGTTGTGAAAAGCAGTGACTGTCAGACTCCTTTCAAACCTGACACATACTGCTTAGTGGCATTCAACTTAATATAAATTGCATGTGCAGCTGCCTTTGTGGTTGTGATTTAGTTAATTTAAGGCCTTTTTTCATGAGCTGTTTCCATTATGTCATCCATCCCATGTATATATAAGTAAATACATTATAACATTCTTTCCACCACAAAATCTAATTTAAATATTGAAAGACATTTTCTTTGTTGAGTGAAATTCCATTCTTTTGTAATCATTTTTTCCCCAGGGTTCCCCATGGTGAACTTTAAGACACCAACAGTTATATGATGGGGATTTAAAGTTCATGACTGACCACAAGGCCATTGACACTTGGTGATATCATATGGGCTTTGGCGGTGGATACAACAGATTTTTGGTAGTCTGTCAAAGCATTATGGGCAGGATAAGACCTTAAGCAGTTCTAGTTGAGTCTGAGAAATCTTACTCCTCTCCACTTGGATCCTCTTGGTTTCAACGGAGGCCACGTTGAGCCTCTGTTCAGTGTAGACCTGGCGGATGTCGTTGCGGGCAGCGAGGGCCCGTAGCGGGTTCCTGGAGCCCTGATTCCTTCTGACTGGCCGCACTGACCGCTTGTGTTCTGCTACGGCTGAGATGAGCCTGAGTACACATACAGACAGATAAAAAAGCAGCAATTATGAAAACCAGAAAACAAACAATGCATGAGGAGGCAATGGAGAATCACAGTTTATATTTGCACTGTTTGCTTAAGTTATAGAACATGTTGATGCATTCAATATTAACATAGGATAACACATAATAGTCACTAACAAATGGTAACGTAAACATTTAACATCATGCAATCTGTGTAGTGGTTGACTAATAACTATTTGACTGTACAATTGTTTGCTAATATAGATGCTACATAAAGTGTGCATTATTTAATCACTGATGAATGGCATGTTAATGCATCAAATCAAGTTTTATCATCTTATCAAATCAATGCTTTTTGACTGCCTCAGGTAATAATTTGTTAGTCATTAGTTACATAATATATATGCAGACAGGTACTAGTAAATGTTTTACAAATATTTGTAAAGCATAAATAAGCATTGTGTGGGCCCCTATATTTAATTTGCAAATGATGTTTACAATGGTTAGTAGATTATTAATAGCAAATGGTCAAAGTGCTACCCATTACACTTTAAAGACATAAAACAGGCAATATTCTGCTTGAGGCTCATCACTTTTACTGACTGTAAAAACACAGAAAACACAATTATTTTATTAACCTAACCTTATACAATCTATAGATCATAAAGACATAATAACAAACATACTTTGGTGTATTGGCCTGAATCTGGCTGAGGTCATCCTCAGTCATAACCACAGTGGAACTGACTGCCGTGGGCGAGACAGATTTATAGAAGCTGCCGAACGTCTCTTCATCATCCAGGGTCATCACTTCTTTTTCCGTCTCTGCTGTCACCTCAATCGTGGACGTCCTGCTTTTGCCCACGCCTGACCCGGCCAACATGGAAAGAAACAGGAAGCATGGAACAAGAGGCTTTACACAGAACATCTGAGATCTATCAAGTCCATATGTTTGCTGAACTTGTTTGAATAATAGAAGATAAGGTCACGGTGTGGTGATTCAAGCCACATATCACAGTATACCCCGGATACAACACAAACTGTGAAGGATTTCCTGTCAACTGAGTATGTATTATGTTTATGGCACTTTTGCACTGACTGATACTTATCTATAGTGCATGGTGAAGTGGCAATAAAGGGAACTTGAGCTTGAAATGGCATTAGAAAAAATATGAAGGAAAAAAAATCTCATATCTCCACAATGTTCATTCAAATTAATCAAATGCATAGAGGTAATTTCAAGTTGGAAAAGAAACAAACAAACAAACAACAACAAAACAACAAAAAAACAAGTTAAACAACAAATAGGAGGACTGTACCTTTATTGTGGAGCTTGTCTAAGAAGGACTCCAACTTGTCCAGCCGCTTATCTCCTTCCACCTTGACATCAGTTCTACTGGAGATCTCTGTCCAGCAGAAACACACAGTGATCTACTTAGTACTACATGTGCCATATTGATTTTTTTCATCAGTCCTGTTTTTGTGGTATCAAAAGATTTAAAGAACTAAAAACGCTGGATTCTTACAGAGACAGCTTAATTATTATTCTGGTTTAAGGGAATTTTTTATATTGGAACTGATCAAAGTGGATCTATTTTAGAAGGTACATGTCATACATAAATGTTACACACACAAAAACTGTAACACAACAAAGCATGCTTACAATGAACAAAGAAAGGTGTGAAAAAATTGTATTTTATATTATCACTGACTGCTTGGGCTGAAGGGGAATATCGAGTACCTTCGTGTGGCTTGACAGGTGTGGCAGATTTCTTCAGATGGATGAGAGGAGACTCTTCCCTTCCTGTGTCTGACACGAGACCTGGTGCAACAGAGCAGTAGGTTTATGTTGTTTTACCATCTTCAGGGTTCCCATATACAGTATTTATCCCTTATGCTTAGTCGTCAGTTTTCTGTGAGACACTCAAACAAAGCAAACTTTCTCTCACTTATTATTTGCATTTTAAACTTGAATTATGTGCACAGCAGTTCTGATGATAAGCCTTCAAACAAGCAGTCCAAACAAGGATTAAGTAACAGCAAAGTATAGAAACATGAGGGAATGTAATAGTGAAGTAACAGGCACACTGTGCATGATCAACGTGGCTTATCACAGCAGTAAAATAAGTTTGCTCGACCTCTATCAAGTCTGACAGAATAAACAAAGGGCTTCTGATTTACCTCTCCTGGCCATTCGTCCGGCTACAGTGAACTGGACAGAGTCGTTGGCTGCTCCTTTGCCCTTGCTCTTCCAAAGCTCCTCCTTCTCCTGCAGGATCTTCATTCTTTCCGCCAGGGACATCTTGGTCTCCACATCTGCACTGGACTTCTGTTGGAACATTTATTCAATATAACACAATTCAACTTCATAATAGAAGTAAGAGTAACAACAAGGACAATCATCATCACCATCCACCTTGTTTTTCTTAAGAAAGTAGGCATTACACTCCACGTTTTATTTCATTGTAAGATAGGCTGAGAAGGACACAGAGCTGGGAAGATACATGAGAGAAACCTTGAGGTGTTGCATAAAGCAAGACAGACGACTCATGAGAAATGGTGGAGAAAGTGGAGGAGGCAATGAAACAGGCAGAAATTTAGTAAACAAGATTATTTAAGGATTCCATGACTTCCTCATAGAGCATGGATGTACTGCTACCACCCCCCCCACCACCACCAAAAAATAAATAAATAAATAAATAAAAAAAAAAATTCCACAGCAGTTTCTTCTATGCCGTTCAAAACTCATTCTTAAGACCAAAACATGATCTATGTTCAGTCCCAAACACAAAAAAACTCCTGACTATATATTCAGGCCATCCATCAACCGCCCTTCTGTGCAGCTTTTCCTTCACGATTTACTCCAGCTGCTGTTTCTGCACCTGAATTCCGCCATTCGAAATGAATTCACACAGTTTTACTGGGCCCCTGGTTCCACTGGACCTACAGGGCTGTTTCACAGTAATTAATGATATTCCACTCCTAAATATCTGTGATGCATTTTATGGCCCTGGCTGGATTTTTTTTAATAGCTGCTAGCCCTTATTTTTTCACTAATAATGAGCAATTCATCTGGTGTAATGTACCATGAGTGGTGACTTCCTTCTACAGTAAGTTTCACACAGCTTGGGCACAGAAACAAACTGCAAGAAGAGAAACAGCATGGAGGAGGCATTTTTTAGTTGATTACTGAATAGAATAAGCCACAGAGAAAAAGTGACAGTCAATCATGCAAATGAATAGAAGTGTATAGAAGATGGAAAAACGACTCTAAGCAGCACTACAGGCAAGTCAAATTTACTTTACTTCACCAAATAGGTTTGTCACACACTACAAGGGACAGGAAAAAGAACAGGAATGAGCAAAGACCAGCATGTCACAAACTCTAAAATATTATGCCAGTGTCTGTATATGTGTATATGTGTTTATATATATACAGACTACAAGCCAGCATGCATGAGTGGATATGAGAGGAATACCAGGGCAGTCTGCAGGAGATGGCGTGGCTTTAAATAATGCAACTTTTGTGCAATTAGTTGTCAATGAAACTTTGACTGCTGCTTTGCCTGCCTTCAAGTGTATGTCAGAAGCTCATACTATTTAAAATGGAAAGTATGAGCTTCTGACTTGATTGGCATTCAAGTGCAAAAGCGGTTGGAAAATATCAGGCAACTAAAGCAACCTAAAAGCTTGGATGGCATCAGAATTTTTTTTTTTTCTTTTTTGGGGGGTTTTATACAACTACAAAGACCACATATCGGAAAGTCATTTTCTACTTCTGTAGCAGAATGAAGAGTAGAGATTCTGCTGCCGAAGTAGAAGGTGGCGTTCATGTGCTTCTAAATAATAAATACGGTATTGCGCGATATTTCTCACGTGCACTGGGTGTCACTGGGCTCATTCTCAACATTCCAAATGATGATGCAAACCTACTTCTTGATTTTCATTGAATGGTTCTACTATGGAACCCCAACACAATGGTTGCATGTAACAGGAATATATATTCTAAAGACAGACTGAGTGACTGGCATATAAGTCCCCCTTTGTACTTTTAATTATTGTTTGTCATTTTGGAAATCTAGGTCTGGAAGCCTATATCACTGTTCCAGTAATTTGTGGCTGCTCTGGATAAAACTAAAGAAATTACCTATCACTTGGCTATAACCAAAATGCTTAATGTGGAGGAGAAGTCATGCAAGTTTGAGTTAAACGGGACCAAAGTCACCTTAGTCTCCCACAAGTGGATGACCTGATTGTCAGAGAGACTGTTTGGTTCTCACAGCAGTTAATGTGTCCATGAGCAAGACACTCAACCCTTACCTACACATTCATTTTAAGTTGCTCTGGATTAAAGGCACACCTTAAAGATACATACAGTACTGTACATACATTAAGTTATTACATACATACTGTACATGTATGCAGTATCCAAGCCTCTGCATATGTCTCCAATGCTATAGTCTCACAGCAGGAGGGAAGAAGCTGGAATTTCCACTGCTGTATGATAACTAGCTTCCTTTGAAGAGGTACAGTTTTAATAACAGGCCTGAAGAATGCTAAGTGCTGCCTGTCCCGCATAAACGTCAAAATGTGCAGCAATATGCAAACAGCCATATATGTTTTGGCTCTCACAGAAAATCACAGCACTATTCTTTCAGACAGCATGCAAACACATCCACACACATTCAGGTAAAGATCATTTGAATTCCACTGTCAAACACATTGTATGGCGTGGCCAACTATCAGCCCCTGAGCAGACAGGCTCACAGAATTGTATATAAACACATGCACACACTTGCACAAAAAGGGTGAACAATATAATGAACCTATGCTGAAATATCGAGATGTTTCAACACATACATGTCTTCAAACTCAAATGGGGAGCACATGTTCTAAAACAGGCTGGGAAGGTGAGTGATGAAAGACAGAAATTTCAGCACCTAGCAAAGTAATAGTTGATCAATTCTATCAATCCCCCAAAGATATATATGGGTCATTTTTGCTATGGGGCGGTAAAAATCTTATTTATAATGCCTTTAAATCCTATCAATAGGTAATGGATACTTCGACACTGCACATACACACAGTCAAGCCCTTCTAGCAGCAGCCCATCTCTGGAGTCAATCAGAGAGGGGAAATACCTTGGCCTGAGAGGACCCTAGAGAGAGGGAAAGAGAGGAAAGGGCCTGGGCCTCAAAGCCCCACAGGAAACCATTTTTTCTGGTCCTGCCTTACTGTATTCTGCAGGCAGCACCTCAGCCAAACCACAGACACAGATATCGACCAACTGAGGGCCAACAAACCACATTCATGTAGCAGCAGCAAGTGTGTTGACAGTTCTGATTTCTCTGTGGTAATCTTTGAGTGTGAGAGACAAACGAGAGTGAGGGACAGGACAAAAAAAAGAGCACTTTAAGTCCATGCAAAAAGGCACATACACTCACCTGAAGAGACTAGGAAAGGTTGACAGGCAGGTGTCAAAAGTCAAAAGAGGGGTAGAGTCTGGAGGTGAAGAAAGTGGAAAGAGTGGTGACAGGAGGAGGGAGAGTAGGAAGAGGAGAAGAGGAAAAGAAAAATTAACAGAGGGAAACAGAGGAAAGAGAGCACAGGATGGCAGCCTAGATATCCATCTCAGGCTGCCACAGCTGGAGT